>CM043016.1:186300526-186466854 GCA_023690525.1 Holotrichia oblita | reverse complement strand
TATGGGCAAACCAGTTTGTTGCCTCCTCTTTCCCGGATTACAAAAAACTTATAATTTACAAATTTTTAAGTTGTGTGTTCAACCTCAAGTACCTTATTTTATAATTGTGCTTTTTGCCAAATCAATTGAGTCTTTTCATTTATGTTTATCTGAGGTTATGTTCTTCCCTTTATTTATATTGTCTAGAATATTAGGGTACGTTTAGTTGATAATTACGACGTCAAAATCGTTCACTATCCTTTCCATTTATTGCCTTCTTTATTTGTATTTTTTTAGGTCGTTTTCTCATTGTTTCAAATCCTGTAAGGTCCTTCCTTTTGCCTCGACGGGCTTCGTTCGTATGGTTTTAGTCATCACAATAGAAATGGTGGAAATTTTTTCAAATAGAGTTAAGAAAGTAGTATCCCCATCTTCTTCTATCATTTCTAATGCTCGATGTGGATGCATTTCATTTGTTTCCCTTTATATATATTTTGGGCCTTCATTATTTCTAGAGTATTGGCGAAAATGTTGCATTATTATGGTTAACGATTAACCAATATGCGGAAAGTTCTTATGATGACATATTGGTGTGTTGTTATTTTGTCAATGTTGGTATAAGCAACGTAAGACAATAGACATAGATCCAATATTACATTTTCAAGTCTAGCCAATATAGTGAAACTGACAATGCTGGAACATTGGGTCTCAAATATTGGCATTTAGTTGGGCAACCTACAAAATATTGGTGTATTATTTGTTTTAACAATTTGACCAATATTTGAAAATTTATCGTGGCATAATATTGGGGCAACGTTGATATAATAATATTGGCGTCAGTTACATTAAAAAATATTGACCCCAATATTGGTAAAATAAATTTAATATTGGCACAATCTTCACAAAGTGTGTTCGCTTAATTTTACACTCAATCTATCCACCATTTTTTGATAATCAAAATCTGGAGATAAATATCAAGAGGTAGAGAGTTTATGATTAAGAATAATGGTTTCTATATTTTGAACTGGTTATTCGTACGCTATTCAGAAACAAGTGCTTTCATGCTAGTTCACCTACTAAGTATACAGTGTGTTTCACTTTTCATGGGGACACCTAAATAACTTTTTTATTTAGAGAGAAGAAGAAAACGATTCGCAAATTTTATTCAGTATTAAAGAACAAAATATAGCAACAATTTAACGAACAATATTTTAAATAGGATCTTTTTCAACTAGATCACCTTGAAGACAGATACATTTTTCCAATCGTCTTTTGTGATTCAGTACAACTCGTCGTAGTATTTCTGGGGAAATTTCTCGGCAGACTTGTCGGATTCTCTGACACAGTTCCTGTATGTTTTGAGGTCTTGATGCATACACAACATTTTTAATAGTTCCCCAAAGGAAAAAGTCAAGTGGTGTAATGTCAGGCGATCTACTAGAGCCCACTCTATTAACGGGCTATTACGACCTATCCATCTTAACTGAAAGTTCTCGTCTAACCATGCTCGCACTATTCTTGCGTTATGAACCGAGGATCCATCTAGCTGGAAGTACAAATCTCGCCTCTCATCCAGTGGTTAATCATCAAGCACATCCATTAATTCAGTATTTAAAAAAATGTAAAAACCTTTCTGCATTTAGCGTGTCAAAAGAAAACGGGCCAATGATTCGTGCATTTAAAATTCCGCACCACACATTAATTATCTGTGAATATTGTCTTTTACAGTTGATGACCCAGTTTGGGTTTTCTGTTGCCCAGTATCTACAGTTCTGGGACGAAACTACACCGTTAGTAGTAAATGTAGCTTCATCACTAAACATAATTTTTTTCAAAAATTCTCTGTCATTTAGATAATTACCTTGAGCCCATAGACAATACTCCATTCTTCTATGGAGATCTCCATCTTCAAGAGTGTGTAAATATTTTGGCTTATACGGTTTCAATTTGTGACGACGGAGACATCTCCAAATTTTTGAGTAAGAGATATTTAAATTTCTAGCCATATCTCGTAAACTCGTGTGAGGATTATTACGATACGCGTCGTAGTAATATTACTGCATCTAAATGGTGTTCTCGATTGTTCAATCCTCGTGGACGTGGTTTAGTAACATTTCCAGTAGTGTTGAAAATATTATTCAAGTATGCAACAGTTCGATGACGGATGGGTGGACGTTCAGGGTGCCTCGCGTTAAACTCTAGCCGCCTCTCGGGTAGAACGTACATTGTCACCAACAATTCGAATAATTTCTACTTTTTCAGCAATACTTAAATGTCTATCGGCCATTGCTTAGCAAAGTTCGATAGTTGCAACTGAAGTAAACTGTTTAGTGAATTGACGTTTGATGTTTGACGTTTGAACTGATGAATCGTTTTCTTGTTTCATGGCACTCTTATTATTGCAATAACAAATTATCATCTGCTGATGGCATAAAAATGGAGAAAAATGTAAAATTACAAATTTGGTATTTGGAGTTCTTGAGTGATTTGTAATAACTTTTCTTAATACTTTTTTGCTCTATCTTAATCGCTGCTATGACCCGACTTGAAACGCTACTTTTTATTTTAATCGTAGTTGGCTAGATTTTGACTTTATAAAAAACTCTATTCATATGAAAAGATACATTGTCGTGGCCTACATAACTGATAAAAATTTTATATTGATTGCTTTCAAAATAAAAAAGTTATTTAGGTGTCCTCATGAAAAGTGAAACACACTGTATAGTTCAGCTTTAGTAAAAGAAGCAAGCTGTACATGCATACGTCGGATCCTTCCAACAACTTTTACCACTTTAATAGGATAAGCGTTAAATCGTGAAGATACTAATCAATACATCTAGGAGAGCATCGTGTAACATTTGAATTGAAAATTTCAACCGTTAAACGGTACAAAGTGAGGTTACGTAACGCGGAGTGGAATTACGTAAGAGTGTAGTTGAATAATAGGTCACCGAGCACTCGGTACTTGCGTATTACATTGAAAGATTTCCGCGTTGTGTTGTTGTGTCACCGCTTAGACAATTCTATTGTGTATACGAAAGCTACGGACATGCACACACACACACACACGCGCTCTTGAATACATATTTATACTTATACATAACATACATAAGTCTCGTAGTATTAAACGTGTGGGCTCGTTTTCCTATCGATGTCGGTATTGTTAGAAGGTAAGAATCGATACGGATATTAAAGGAAGACGAATCTGAAGCTGTTCTATCACCGTTAACGATTGTCGTTCGGTTATATGTAGAATGTAAATTGGGACAATTGAATGTCATTGCGAGGGACTCGTCAACACAAAAGGCGTTTCATATTTGTCATGTTATGTATTTATAGAACGGTTATCTAGTAACGTTTAATTTTAGATCGTTATTGATTGCTTCTGAAAAAAAAAAGATGATTGTATTATCTCGTTATTCTTCTTTTGTAAAATGGGTCTTGTTCAGACTCGATATGACTTCAACGTGTGAGTATAGGTTTCCATCTTAATGAAGTAACGCTTCATCAAGATGTTAACGTTAAATAAACAAAGACAGTCATTTTCGTCGGGCTAAAAATGTGTTTTCCTTAACTTGTCGCCCCATCGCAACTCTCATTTTCCGCTTGTCAGAGGTCGTCGAGGCCATCATCCGGAACAGAAGAACAGAAAGAAGTTGGTTCCATCAAAATTCCTGTTTTGGAATAATTTTTTTTATCGAAAGTTTAAGACACTGTATGATCATTATGTTTGATTATTTGTGACAGCAACGTTAACAATTTATTGGATTTTGACTGTCGACTGCTGTTTGTCTATTTAGCGAAGTCCGTTTATTTTTTGGGAAGTCTCATTTTATTGTGAAGAGTTCGTTGTAATAGAAAACTTCTGAAATTTTATACCTACACTGTTTTTTTATGGAGCTTTGGTGTGTATCACCATGGAGATTGGTTTGTTATAACCGCGAGTTCGTTTTAACCAGGTTCGTTATAAGTAGACATTACCGTACTTAGTTCTTGCTTCAGCAGGTGTAAATCAAGATATTTAGTAAGGCCATCTTTTTACTACGATTTTATCACTTCTTGTTCTACGAGGGCGGAAAGTTCACTCTATTCGCATCATTTTCGACCATGGGCTTTTGAATGAGCGAGTTCAAACGTGGCCGCGCAAGCACAAGCGACGAATCCACGCATCAACGATGAAATGGACGACAAGATTTATGATGTTGCATTAGGCGATTGCCGATTGAAGCTGAAAGCGATAGCAGAGGCAACATCCCAGCATCTTAGAGGAACGCGCTGGCCATATCCTACAGGAAATTTTGGGCACGAAAAAGCCGGAGCAAAAACGAAATCGGGTGATCGTTTGGGAAAAGTGTCGCGATCCATCTTGCGTTTCATAAGCGTGAACGAGACTTGGATCCGCCATTACATACCGGAGATCAAGGAAGAGTCGAAGCAGTGGACTTTTCGGAGAGAATCAGCTCTGAAGAAAGCCAAGACCGTTCCATCGACCGGAAAGGTTTTGGGGCGATCCTCAATGATTATCTGCAGAAGGGAAGGACGATCACATTGGAATACTACTAGACCCGATTAGATGCAGTATCGAAAGGAGAAACGGCCTCGTTTGCAGCGGGGAAAAAACGACAATGATTGGGAGGGCTCATTCATCCTGCATCTTTGCGTTCAAATTGAATGAGTTGCGCTACGAATTAGTCTCACCTTCCATATTCAACGGACCCAGCGACGGCAGGGAAAAGATTTATCTCAAATGAGGAGGACATCGCGACCTACAGATGATTAGTCTGCAGACCTCGAAACATCCTACTTTTCAGACGATTTGAAGAGACTGCAGCACCGTTTGAAAAAGTGTATTGATCTTCGAGGAGACTACATCGAAAATGACGTGTTTTTCTAGTCGATTTCGGAAACATTTCAGGTCACCCTCGTATGTCGAAACTTACCTACTATCTACTGTATTTGATCATAAAAATAACGCATGTTACAACATTCGAAATGAATTCAAAAAATTCACCAGCTATCGTTTATTATTACGTAATATAAATATTTATCTAAAATAAATTTTTACTTAATAGATACGAACAAGTTTTCTATCGTAAAGTACTTCGACGATAACTTATCTCAGCATATATATAACATTCATGTGGAGATATTACACAATTTTGGGTTTTTCTGTAAAACTAAGATAAGCAAAATTTTCCAGTAGCCATTGCTGAACTGAATTAATTTAATTATACAGATGAGTTTCATAATTATTTCTTAGAAATACACTGTCTAAGTATCAACATATTATCCCCGTTTGATTGGAAAAACTTAGCTTCAATTTTCTTTGTATAATTGATTAAATCGATGAAGTCACCGACCTGAATCGATAACATATTTCCGTTTTACAAGCAATGATATTTTGTCTGCAAACATAACAGTATATTATATACAAAAAAATGGAGCAAAGATAGTACCCTGAGAAACTCCTGAGCCTGATCTTATGTATACGTATTTGAAGTTCCAGAAAAGTCGACTTGATTCTTTCATTTTACTTTTATATCGTATAGGTTGTGCAAACTAGATTGCTAGATACGTCTCCATTTTATAAGGAAATACAGCAATGTCTCTCCTTAAAATTGTTCTGCATGACTATTAGCTGTATGACTCTTAGCATAGATGTTGTTGGTGCTGCGTTAATAATTTATCGAACATTTTCAATAGTTTCCTCTGTACGGACTGTTGGCCTATCACCACCGTTCTTATGTGGACAACATTGAAAAGTCAGCTTCCAAGAATACAAAATCAGGAAACTGTTGTCGAAATTCAACCAGGCAGGCTACAGTACTGTATCTCCATTCACCATTTTCAAGACTTCCATTACGAAAATAAGATTCAATGATGAATCGCTTATGTAATCGTGAAAATACCATGTTAAATCGCAACTGACATTTAATTCCCGTCAAATAAAACTTCAAATCGAAATTGACATTTAATTAACATTAACAAAAACCTAAACCTATCAAAGATAGTGGTTTTTTTTAATCATGGCAAATCTAAATAATTTTTGCTCATTTGATACAAAGTTCACTTCTAGACAATATCTATCATATCACACTGGTCATCCCACCCCCCTCAAAAAAAAGAAACCGCTTCCCAGCGAGCAAGGTCCGGACTGTAAGGAGAGTGCTGAAGAAGTTTCAGTCCTCTAGTGGTCGAATCTTCGTTGCCGGCTTTGGTGGCGGTGATCTGGAGCGTTGTCACGATGGAGAATCCATTCTCGACTTTGGCCTTAGCTCCTTCATCGATTTGATTATCCATTAGAGGACAAGCTCCAAAATTCCGACCGATTTGAAAAATCGGGATCTTCTGACGGCTACCCAAACATTGTTTGTTTTAAGTCTTGATCAGAGCACAGATCTGGAACAGCTTTCTTTTCTTAATAATTTTTTTCGTTATTTAATTTTTGGCAATTTAATTTTAAACAAATGAAGTCTAAGTTTGCATTTCCGATTCTGTTTTTTTGCGCGTAATCATTTGGTTTTTACGAAGTGGGGCAGATTTCCTTGGGGTCAAACCGCACTTGTACTAATATTACTGACTGAACAACTGCGTACAAAAGGAAAACGCGAAACAAGGCCACGTCATCAGCGAATCCTCTGATAAGCCACCTGATCGAGCTGCACCCAGATGGACAGTCGCCAAGGTTAAAAGTTAGATGAATCCTAAGCAATGAATGACGTTTAGCCTTAGTAGGGAAGAAGGAAAGACTTGTAATACCGTGGATCGAAAATCCATGCTCGACTTTAGCCGCAGCTTCTTCATCGATTTGATGACTTCAGGCAAACACTGGCTAAATCGGGATCTTCTGACGGCTACCCAAACTTTATTTTGAGTCTTGGACAGATCACAGGTCTTAAACAATTCTTTTCGTCTCTTGGTTTTTCATTTGTTTTATTTTTAAACAAATGAAGTCTAAGTTCCCATTTTCGTTTCTGTTTTTTTTTTCTATGATCACTATCTAGTGCAGTCATGGTCCTACCAGGTTTTCTCTCTTTCTGGTCATCTATCTCTGAATGTCATCAAGCAAAAGATACATCTTCCCCAATGAAGAGTTTCAATGACTCTGGAGATCTCCAGTGGCGTTGTTGGTAGAAATTTCTTGAAGAAGACTTCTAGGCGTAAAGGCAGGGTGTGTCTGCCTTTACGCCTTTGAAGTGTAGAAAGCGTTGTATGGGAACTAATTAGATTTAGATAAATTGATCGTTAATTTTGCTTGTGTTTGACTTTGAAAAGAGGTTTGGGTCGTTACCACAACCCATGAATAGTATTGTTCTTTTTGCCCTTGAAGACTTGACAAATTTGATGAACCTAGAAATAGTTGTGGGGCTTATCGAAGTCAAAGTTGGAGAAGAGTTTCTTCAGTCTCGTTAATTGCTGAAATGAAGTTATAATTTGTCTATAATCCATCTAATGAGGACAAAAGTTAAGTTAAGTTAATCGTGTCCTCGTTTGTACGAGCTCCTTTGCAGATTAACGCACGCTAACGTTATAAATCGTCTCCGAAGCGGTGCCCCACTGCATAACTCGTATTTGGCATTTACTGCATCATAACATAACTACGCTGAATAGATCGAGCCGATGCGCGGTGTTAATATCGATGTAACACGAAAACACACACATATTTCGGTTATGCAAGCGTCGAACGCGAGATATTCTAAAAATATGCGAAAACCCGTCTTGACACTATGCAGGAACTGGTTCTCTGGCATGCCCCGGTCCTTGAAACTAACGTTTTACGAATCAATTAACATTTTGTGTGTTTTTTTCTCGATATCGATGATGATCGAGGCGAGGAGCACTTTTCGCAATATTACACCTCGGATTAGGCAACGCTAGAAATCTTTTTCTTTTGAAAAAGAAGACAATTTATGTTAAATTTGGCAATGGATGCGTCAGGTTTTATGTGTCTATACGAGGTTGTTTTTTTTAAAATTATACGTCTCGCATTCTTTTCTATCAGGTGTGTTGCGTAAATTTTATATAAAAGTAGGCTAATTAATACAGTGGATTAATAAATTAGAACAAAAAAGAAATTAATTTCGTTTTCGTTGAATGCTACGAAATTACAGCGAAGCAGTCACAGTCACGGTGAGTGGTCATCGTAGTTAGTTACGAGGGGTACTTATGTAGATATGAAAAAATTGACTTGAACGCAGAAATGTAATAACGCTTTTATCAGGCCGAAGAAGCCCGAAGAATAGCCAAGAGAGAAAATATCTGTGAGTCAATTTTTGGTGAAAGCAGTTCAAATGGGGCAGAGAATCCATTCATGATGATCTAAAGCTTGTGCTGTGGACGGAGGCAGTCCTAGAAGCCTACAGAGCAAAATGTTTAATCTTCACGTACAGTACCGACCAAGATTAGTTTTCTACTTTAATATCTTAAAGTAAACTACATAATAATCCTACGCGAGTTGGGGGTAGATCATAAAACAATTTTGAATATTTTACAACAAATACATTAATACAAACAGCGTAGAAAGAAAACCTGTAAGTTTAGTTTACCCTCTCTTTATTTGACACCCTGTATAGTTAAAAATATTTTTAGGTTATAGACCGCCGTGCGTTTCAACTTTTATCTTAATAACATTTTCTCATTTCTCTTATAATACAGGAGTAATCGGACTTCCTCGCACTAATGCCCCATCCTAATAAGACTTGCATGACCTGACAGAAGAAGTCCGTTTTGACAAAATATATCTGGCGAATTTTTAATGGCCGGGACTGTACATAGAGCAGACAGTACCACTGTCCATGAGGTCGGACAAGATTTCGTCCCGAGTGTCCTGAGTTGGTCATACTGATTTTAATATGGTAATACTGTGTAATTGGCGAGCCTGTTTATCTATATTTTGTGGTTAGGTTTATTATTTACATTTTACTTAACGTAACAAATGTCAACTTAGTAAGGTATTTTATTTTATTTTTTTATTATAAATCGTATATTGTCTTGAAAAAGACAGAAAAAAGACACTACAACAAGACAATACACACAAATGACAGCTAATAGATAAGTGTTGACACTATCGTTTTGACATTTCACATTTATAAATCCAGTATGGATAATTCACGAAAGTAAATATTTCCCAATTTTTATGAATCTAGGGACTTTTCTGTTGCCAACTCAGGACACTTCAAAATGATCGTAGTGCGATGTAAACATCTCCAATAGAGAGACTGCAAAAACCTTCGTTCACAAATCGAGAAATGGAGTAACGGAGTAGTGCAAATCTTTTCTGGCCTGTCAGGCTGCCATTAGAGCACTACCAGCTGTCAGGTTTGACCTCCAGGTTAACAAGATTTTTGATTGATTTGATTGGAAGAAGTTGCCAATCTCTAGCGGGTTTCGGAGATTTATATTTTTAGGGCGCCACTGTACAGGGTGTCTCTCTAATGCGTCCAAGTACCATATCTGCCCTTGTAGATATTTTTTCTGAAAAACAATTATGTGGAGGTTACTTGAATTGATATGGCACATGTTCTAAAATTACTTTCACTTATACAGGGTGTTCCATTTTCACTGAACAAAACACAACTTTGTTATTTTAAATACAATGGTATAATTTTTTTCAATGCAATCGATTCTACGCATTATTTGCAAATGATTTGTATTAGGGCTCCCTATTTCTAAATTCAACTGTTTTGAAGATATTTACAATTTTCCTTAATAATTTCTTATTTCACCATCTTAATCATAGATACTGTGAACTATCATAACTTTCAACAAAATTTATACAAGGTGTGCAGGGTGTTCAAACAAAGAACAAAAAATCTTTTTTTTTTAACCCAATCAACTCCATCAAATCTAATATCTTGTTGGGATCTAAAGCTTATACATATGCTTTCAACCTTCTTGAAGGTTTGGCAGTTTCGGCTGAAGGACGACCAACTTTTCCTTTAGATGCCTCTCTCCCAAATTTGAGTAGCGATTCCGAAATTTCTTAAGTGAAATCCGAAAGATCCAACTGATGCTTAGCTGAGATTTTATTTTGTTGGCAATCTCGACGATATTCTAGCCAACTATTTCTATCATGCCATTCAGTCAAGACAGTATTCTCGTCTGAATTGACAAATTCGTGGATTGATCCTAATTGCATAAATCTGTCAGCAACCGTACTTTTTGGGATGACGGAGAGGATTCTCTTCTCAATTGATTAAGAAATTGGGAAACGGTACTTTTCTGTCACTATCAGGACAATGAAAATATTCCCTGTGATCGTGTTTTCGAATAGACGACTTTCAAAGTCTTTCGAAGCCAGAGGAATGTGTCCAGAAGATGACTCCATACGATATTACTGAACGAATGTGCGAACATGTGTAGCAATCTTCTTAAATCGTCTTGTTATGTAGATTGTGGATGTCAATCTCTTGCATACGAAGGGCTACTTGGTGATCCCGGTTTCGTTGATTATCGATGTGCAGACACAGAAACTTAAAGCCCCTTACTGCATGATTTTCTTGCTTTTTTTTTAAACGAAAAAAATGTATGAGGTGCAATATGTCCTGAAAATTACGTTGAAAATATTTAAAAAATTCCTACTTGATTAGTTTTTTGGAAATTTAGATTTTTGGTTGTGTGTTTTTTTAATGTGGTGGGTGCTTAGTTGCAGTCTAGCACTGCAACTCTCGCGGTGTCGTTTTTGTGTGTGTATGTTGTGTTCAATTGGCTTTGTGACAGCATCATATCGCCCTTTATGATGCCGCGCTGTTAATCACTTTGCTCCCAACAGCGAATGGCAAGTCGATCCGCGATTAAACTCTCTGAAAAAATGTCACCGTCCCTCCAGAGAATTGAACCCCGGCGCCTATCGTCCTCTCACAACGATAGCCAGCCGCCTAACCACTGCGACCATCGACCCGTTAAAAATTATGATTTTATATTTTATTATGATTATGATGAGTTGATTTAAAAATTAGATAAATTTATATCAATATATTTCTGACATTTTATAAAAGTTTTTGCACCGCAGGGATGTTTGCGCCTTCGTCTTTCGGACAACCATAATAGGAGATGACTATAATAACCATCAGTTTGAACCTTTTGTATCGGAAAATCAGTTGCCGGTCCTCTCTGTTTCTCTTATTTCGTAAATTTTCAAGAGCTGTACTGGGACGACCTCGAAAGTTGAGTAAAACTGATTCCTTACCTTACTGAGTAAAGGTCGGATTTTAAAAAGTTTATCATGACCAGGATTACAGGCTGCAATGGCGTTCTGAGATCGAAAGGTGATTTAGCTTCTGATTCCAATATCTTATACAATTTGGCATTTTCACTATTGACATATACCTAAATACAGGTGCCTATGAACTGTTGGAGTAAGGTGCAAAGGTGTTTGTGACCTTTTTTTTACCTGAATATAATATTAGTTTGGTAAACTACATCTTTGACTATCTCATCAGTGAGAAAAAAAAAATTACTATACTATCTACGAGGGAGCGTTTTTATATTCGCGGAATGGGGGATAAGGGGTGGAAATAAAAAAACCAAATTATTTTTCTTTTTCAATATATTCACCTGCAACACGGATGCATTTTTCACATCTTTCAATTAATTTATTTATACCCTCATAAAAAAATGATTTCTCTTTATCTGCAAAATACGCAGAAACTGCCTCCTTGACTTCATCATCGGCAGTAAATTTTTTACCCCGCAGCTCTTTTTTCATTTTCGGAAACAGGTAATAATCACTCGGGGCCAGGTCTGGGCTGTAGGGTGGTTGATTCACAATTTCGAAGCCTACCTTATGCAGGGCAGCTAACGCAACGCGGCTCTTGTGGACGGGCGCGTTGTCGTGCAAAAGCAGCACACCTTTCGTCAATTTTCCCCGTCTTTTCTCTTTAATGGCTTCTTTTAGTCGCTCTAATATTGAAGCGTAATATTCTCCGGTTATAGAGACACCTTTATCTTTATAATCAATCAACAATATTCCTTCCGAGTTCCAAAATACCGTTGCAATGAGTCTTGTTTGGACTCAGGTTCACAATGATGAACCCAAGTTTCGTCTCCAGTAACAATTCGACTCAATACACCATCCTTGTCTTCATTACAGAGGTTCAAAAATGCACGCGAACACTCTCCATACTTCACTTTTCACTCCTGATTATGTTACTTGGTTGACGATAGCTCAAAGACTAACTGTCTAATACACTGCGATGGTTGTCTTCCTCTTCTTGAAAGGTCCTCTTCTTCCAGTTCCACTTCCTTCATGGATGTCTTTCTGGTGGTTCTCGTGTTCCTGGGTTGTTGTGGCTTCTCGGAGTCTTCTGGATGGATCTCTCACGCTGTTGGTATCTGAAACTAACGAAACAGAGGTATTATTTTATGAATAAATCATCACCGCGTCACATTTGTCGGAGTATCTCCGTTGTGGTGCGGTGCTTGGTGGGCCCCACTGATTTTTGCGCGATAGCGCTACTCATCGCTGGGTTGCTGCTCGCGAGTGCCTTGTCGAAAAATCCTCGGTTGAGTTTCTTCAAGAACTCGTTCAGGTCCTGGACGTCTGCCGCTGTGAGTTGTCGGAGGACTGCCAGCGAGGTACGTCTAAGAAGTCGGAATACAAGTCGCAGAACGCGATTTTGCACTCGGACTAGTGGAAGGATGTGAGATGGAGCCGCCGTGGCCCAAGCTGGGCTGGCGTAGGTTAGGATCGGGCGGATGTGGGTCTTGTACAGCATCGCGCCCGTTTTGGGATTGAGTTTGGAGTTACCGAGGATAGGATATAGCTGGTGTAGTCGACCGATGGCCCTGTTCCTAGCTCTACCTAGATGCTCGGCGAAAGTTAGCTTCCGGTCGAGGATCATTCCCAGGTATTCGATCTTCTCGCTCCAATCGATCTCCGTCCGAAGAACGGTTATCTTTCGGGGCGAGGGTTGTCGTCTCCGGCTGAACGCAATAGCTTGCGTTTTTCTCGGATTGATGGTCAAACCGAATTCGCTAAAGAATCCCTCGATTCGATCCAGCTGCGCTTGGGCGAGCTGAGCTGCGATCTCGGGACTCTTCGAGGTAGCCACTATAGCGGTGTCATCCGCATAGATGGCGTTAAACACTCGTCGGTCGGTCGGTTTGGGAATGTCCGCAACGTAGATGCTGAACAGTGCCGGGCCCAGTGCCGAGCCTTGTGGAACTCCAGACAGCATTTGCCTCTCTGATGATTCCGTTCCGTTAACAGCGGTGTGGAATCTTCGGTCCTTGAGGTACGATCTGATGGTCTTCAGGATTCGCGGCTGAAAGCCGGTTACCTTCATCTTCGTCAGCAAGCCTTCATGGCGGATCTTGTCGAACGCCTTCTCCAGGTCCAGGGATACCATAATGGTCGTCTGTTTCCTGTTGAATGCGGTCGTGACGTGATCCGTGATCCTGAATAGCTGCATCGTGGTCGAATGTCCGGGTCTAAATCCGAACTGGTCGTTATCCATGAGATGGCCATCTTCCAAATGGTCGCTGATTCGGCGCAACAACAAGGTTTCTAGAACTTTGCTTATTGTGCCCAGCAACGATATCGGCCGATAGCTCTCAGGGGAGTGCGGTTCCTTCTTAGGTTTCAGTGCTGGAATAATCGTTGCGGATTTCCACCTGGTCGGATAGCATGTCAACCGGAGTGTCAACTGTCTAATAACAATGAAACTTCGTATTTATACTAATTATGAGTCGCTGCACAGGCCACGCCCCCAATGCGCCTAATCACCCCCCTACAACCCGCTCATTCCGCGAATATAAAAACGCTCCCTCGTATCATCATCGGACTATCATCATCTGATAGTCTGTCATCTTTACTATTATCTGGTATATCAATTGGCACACTATTTCTTGAATTATGACCATAAAACCTTTTTGGATTCATTTTCTAAATAGTAAACTCTGTAAAGCATATTGTGCCATATATTTCTCATCATCGGCATCTCTTGCCGATTCTGGAAACATTTCAGGTCGCCCTCGTAACTCATTTCTTTCATATATTGGTAGATAACATAAAAATTGCCCTCGTATAATATAAAATAAATTATCGACTATGAAATTACATTTAATAGTCGTCGTGTAAAAAATTGACCACTTTGTCAATGTATACATTGTTATTAGTTCTTTATTCGTGTTTTCTTTTTTTTGTTTACAGTTTCTATTTAATTTCATCTGAAATTATCAAGATCGTAATTAGATATAATAGACGGAGAACGTCTGAAATCATCATAAAGTCATCTCGTTAAAAATAACCACCATGGGAAGCGTGATGTATGGTGCTACCTCATTAATTTGACGCATTTGTATGGTATAACCTTGGCCAACATTCTGTGAATGTGGACAGTGAATTAATAACGTTTCACACGACGTAAATTGTTTGATGTTTAACGGTTATACGGCGGTAACTATCAATATTGAAAAGGGAAGGCGTATTCGTTAACGTGTCAAGAGGACGTTCTTATGTATGTAGTATGTATATACATATGTACTTACCTCTTGAGTTAAAGAACGTCCCTTTTTGTGTGTTCGAAATTAATCGTGTTTACACGTTTTTGTTTGTATCGTTTACATCCTTATAGAAATAACTGAGGCATTTCCCATAAGCATTTGCAATTCTAATTATGTAGTGACAAACTCGAAACGAGTTTATTTTTTCGTGATTCGATGCTGCGATCATTTCTATTTTTGATATGTTCATAACGTAAGCACTTAAATGCTAGGAGATACTTTTCCAAAGTTGAAGAATGGATAAACATAAAACGCAAGAACAGAAGACACAAGGATTAGAATAAAGAAATGATAAAATGACCAGGACAATAGACGTCAAACGCAGGCGAAGAGTAAGTTACAGCTGCTTAGATTAGATTAGATTGTGCTGGTTTGGGATTGGGTAGGAGCCCTAAATGAGGTGGGCACCCGAAGGAAATTAACTTTGGCTTGGCCCCACAGCCACACAGACGAGGTTCGTCAAGGCCTTTCATAGGAGCTGGCCCTTCCTTCGGCATCACCGTCTCGCAAATTAGAAAGTCCATCTACGAATGGACATATAATAGGTCCAAAGAATGGTGAACAAAGAAAGTCAAAGGCCTGAATTTACTAAAGACCTACTGAGTAAATATAGGAAGACTGTCAAAGTGATAGTAGGTCTGTTGACTCCAGTCATTGCAGACTGAATCGCCATATGTTTAACATCGGCTTCTCTGCAGATTCTGTCAAGAGGAAAAAGAAACCCCAGTTTATGTTTTCTGCCGCTGCGATGGCCTAGCGAGGACGAGGTTTCTAGCAATGGGCGTAGAGAACTCCACAACTAACGGCTACATAAAAGAGCCGCTCTCAAAAATGGAAACTAGGATACCCAAAAGCACACAGTCTATCGAGCTTTGACCCGGATGATTTGGGCAAAAACAGAAGGTTTGTACGCACCCTGACGGACGGCCCTAAAAGATTGGAGAGTTCAGTTTATTGTAAAGAGATGTTCAGAATGTCCGCGGAAGGAATTCGGCAAGCATGTCAGCCGTTGTAACTGGTGATGATGATGAAACGTGATGTTTTCAAGACGAATAAAAAATAAAACGTTAGAGTGCGACATGGAAGTCACCCCGGAAGAGCCAAAAGAGAAGAGCAAAATCAAGACAATGCTGACCGTTTTCTTTGATTCAATTCATAGTGGATTCGCCCCACAAGGTCAAACGGTGAACGCAGGATATTATCTGGGAGTTCTAGAATTTGACCGGAATATCGCACAAAGCCATCAATGTACGGCAATTCTTGATCAAAAAAGGCATCATTGTTATCGATTATCCACCGTATTTTCGATTACATCACCAACGGTCATCCCAAAGACTTCGACTTGCTATACTGAAGGTCATCTCCTGCCGATGAGTATAAATGTTTCGAAGAATTTATTGAACGTTTCCTGCACTGTATTGACTCAGAAGGAGACTATTTTGAATAAGCAGGAATGAAAAATCAAATAATAAACGCTTTGTATTGCAGTGTTTAATATTAAAGTCAAATAAAATAAAAAGGAAAACATATATTAAACACTTTACAATAATAATTTTGAAACCCACCTCCTCAAAACACCTTGTTCCTGCTTCTACTTATTTTCCTTTTGCTTCCTTTGAATCTTTTCTATTTCACCTACTCTTTTTTTTCTTTTCATTTTCTCACTTTTCAATCTTATCCAAAATCTTTTCTTTTTTATATTCTCTCATCCGTCATTTTTTCAAAATCAATCTCAATTCTCAACAACGTTTCTCTTTCTCCTGTCTCTCTAATTTTCAATCTTCTTTTCAAACTTTTGACTTTTTTTTTATTATTTCTGTTCTTCTTTTATAAAGAACTTTCTTCCTTCACCTGACTGTTCTATTTTTCAATCAACTTTTCAAAAAAACCGTTCTTCCTTTTTTTCCTGTTTTTCTCGACCTCCATTTTTTTTAAGTTTTTCTAAATAGCAGTAGCATGTGTGTAGATGTAATTTTGACAATCGAATTCGTCCCAAATTTACAATGTTTAATATATGACTCTAACGAAATTTGTTGGAAATAATCGAAATGACATAACATGACATTATATTGAAATGGATTTAAGCAAGCCCTTCGATTTAATTAATCACGAACTATTATTAAATAAAATGCATTATTATGGCCTTCGAGGAGTAATTTATAGTTGGTTCTCTTCTTATCGTTGTGATCGTCGTCAAGTAGTTGAGTTTGAAGGCGAAACATCAAGCTATCTTTACAACGAGCGTGGAGTTCCGCAGAGGTCTATCCTGGGACCTCTACTTTTCTTAATATTAGTAGTAGCGGGTAGTTTGGTCCTATTTGCTGATGATGTGTCATATGTATATGCCGGAGATATAGTATTGACGAAACTCTCATAGCTGTCAAAAAACAATTCTGCATAAATTTTCCAATTAGTTCATTTCAAGTGAACTTTGTTTAAATGAAGATAAAACGGTCTTCATGAATTTCACGCCCAGATCTAATACGGCAAACTACAGTTATTTAATAAAATTAAATAGGAAATCCTTAAAACAGGAAAAATCAGTCAAATTTTTGGGTTTGTACATTGATTGCGATATTGGATGGGATAACCATATTGATAACCTTTGTAGTGGACTGTCATCCGTTTGTTACGCTTTATTCAGGCTCGCTGGATTGGTAACCAGGGATGTGCTGTTGACTTAGACTTTATAGTAAATTGGGAGCAGAAATTAAAGACGTCATAAATATAATCATATTTAAGCGAAAAGTTAAATCCAAGACAAGTGGCCTGTGCAGCGACTCATAATTAGTATAAATACGAAGTTTCATTGTTATTAGACAGTTAGTCTTTGAGCTATCGTCAACCGAGTAACATAATCAGGAGTGAAAAGTGAAATATGCAAAAAATCACGTGTTCTCGTGCATTTTTGGACCTCTGTAATGAAG
This sequence comes from Holotrichia oblita, assembly GCA_023690525.1. Lineage (NCBI taxonomy): Eukaryota > Metazoa > Arthropoda > Insecta > Coleoptera > Scarabaeidae > Holotrichia > Holotrichia oblita. The sequence goes on along the minus strand of CM043016.1, from coordinate 186,449,443 downwards.
ACAAGGATGGTGTATTGAGTCGAATTGTTACTGTAGACGAAACTTGGGTTCATCATTATGAACCTGAGTCCAAACAAGACTCCATGCAGTGGCATAAAAAGGGCACAGCACCTCCCAAGAAATTTAAAGTGTCACAATCAGCTGGGAAACTCATGGCAACGGTATTTTGGGAATCGGAAGGAATATTGTTGATTGATTATAAAGATAAAGGTGTTTCTATAACCGGAGAATATTACGCTTCAATATTAGAGCGACTAAAAGAAGCCATTAAAGAGAAAAGACGGGGAAAATTGACGAAAGGTGTGCTGCTTTTGCGCGACAACGCGCCCGTCCACAAGAGCCGCGTTGCGTTAGCTGCCCTGCATAAGGTGGGCTTCGAAATTGTGAATCACCCACCCTACAGCCCAGACCTGGCTGGCCGAGTGATTATTACCTGTTTCCGAAAATGAAAAGAGAGGTGCGGGATAAAAAATTTACTGCCGATGATGAAGTCAAGGAGGCAGTTTCGGCGTATTGTGCAGATAAAGAGAAATAATTTTTTTATGAGGGTATAAATAAATTAATTGAAAGATGTGAAAAATGTATCCGTCTTGCAGGTGAATATATTGAAAAAGAAAAATAATCTGGTTTTTTTATTTCCACCCCTTATCCCCCATTCCGCGAATATAAAAACGCTCCTTCGTATATTATTATTATTATTATTATTTGGAAATTTTTTTAGACCAGTCTCATTGGGTTTGAGACAGACTCTGTACGCTAGCCAATCTTTCTCTGTATGAGTTATACAGAGGACAAGCTGGAAATTTTGAAGCGGAATATGATTAACACATTATAAAACAGTTATTAATAGAACTCACAGTTAAAAAGTTCAATTCAGGCTTGCTTATTTATACAATTTACTTTTGCATAGAGGTGTGTGTACATATATTTAATATGTTTACAATGTAATTGCTTACGTTACACTATTACGCAAATAGTAAACACATTTCATCTTTCCCCCAAGCACGTTTAAATTCTAGTACATAGCAACATTAATATAAACCAACTCTAAATTAGCAGATCCATGCACCTTTCTTTTTAACTAGTTTTTAGACATCGTAAAAAGCCTCGGCTAGAATAAATTATTTTCTACTGACCTATATTTCCAAAGCAACATGCAATTAGCGGCATATACTCCTCAACTCGCCATGCATGCAATAATATCCTTATACTAACTAAATTCAACTATATTAGACTACGATACCAGATGTATGTATGCATATTGATTGTATGTTATATTACTATGTATGTATGTAGTAGTCTTCGAAGTGAAAGTCCCATTAATTTTTCAAGATAATCTCCGTGGTAACGTTGAATACCGATGATTTTACATAATAGGTTACGGTGTATGCTATTTTACCGTAGTACTTGACATTTGTGTTGGACGCTTCTCGCCGGCAGAAAGTTCATTCGGCTCCATTTCCGCCCGTTATGTTACGAACGCAATGTCAATTTCGGATTTAATTGAAGTTAATTATCATTCGATTAGCGTACTAATTGCAGATGGGACGCTCCTATATCAAAGACGATTGAACGTTAAGTGTTCGGTTCTAATGCAATAATGGTTATCAAATGCCGTAGCCGGGTATGTATGGGTTGCCGGCCCCCGGCGATTTTTGGCTGAAAATTAAAGCATATATTTGACCCCTAAAAAGTCGCCTATAGCCAAATTTTTAGCTCTAAATATTGAACGACCTTCGAGTAAAAAAATAAAAACCAAAATTTTTTTGAAAATTTTTATTTCACGATTGGGTTGTCCGATCGGAACGACAAAAAAAATGAAAATATGCATCCGTCCGTCACGCCATCAATTTTGTTTTTCAAGTTTTTGTTTTTTGAATTTTTTTTTACGAAGTAGCCGTTTTGGTACAATCACCAAAATTTTTATAAATCTTCTCTTACTATTTCCCTACTATCTCAATTTTTTCCTAGACGATCCAAATGGTACGCTATAGTAAAAAAAACCATTCAGTTAAGAGTGTCGCGGCAACATTTATCTAACGAATTAAGTTATTTATTCCAACTCTTCAAATCTCCAAGTTAGTGAATTTCGAAACGTAATGGAAACCTTAGCGTTTGAATGTAGCACCACATCATTCGATCAGCTTAATCAGTACCGATTTTGAGACAGCTGTGCTTTCTACTCGTTTTGGCAAATAGAAGTGACCTTGAAATTGAAAACCATACTACGGCGGTAAGGGGTGGAAATAAAAAAACCAAATTATTTGTCTTTTTCAATATATTCACCTGCAAGACGGGTACATTTTTCACATCTTTCAATTAATTTATTTATACCCTCATAAAAAAATGATTTCTCTTTATCTGCAAAATACGCCGAAACTGCCTCCTTGACTTCATCATCGGCAGTAAATTTTTTACCCCGCAGCTCTTTTTTCATTTTCGGAAACAGGTAATAATCACTCGGGGCCAGGTCTGGGCTGTAGGGTGGTTGATTCACAATTTCGAAGCCCACCTTATGCAGGGCAGCTAACGCAACGCGGCTCTTGTGGACGGGCGCGTTGTCGTGCAAAAGCAGCACACCTTTCGTCAATTTTCGCCGTCTTTTCTCTTTAATGGTTTCTTTTAGTCGCTCTAATATTGAAGCGTAATATTCTCCGGTTATAGAAACACCTTTATCTTTATAATCGATCAACAATATTCCTTCCGAGTCCCAAAATACCGTTGCCATGAGTTTCCCAGCTGATTGTGACACTTTAAATTTCTTGGGAGGTGCTGTGCCCTTTTTATGCCACTGCATGGAGTCTTGTTTGGACTCAGGTTCATAATGATGAACCCAAGTTTCGTCTCCAGTAACAATTCGACTCAATACACCATCATTGTCTTCATTACAGAGGTCCAAAAATACACGCGAACACTCTACGCGCTGTTGTTTTTGCGGCGGCGTGAGCATTCTCGGCACCCATCTTGCGCTGACCTTAGACATGCCGAGATGATCGTGTAGGATTTTAAAAATTGTTGTATCGGATACTCCAACCATTTCTGCGAGTTGTTTCTTCTTTAGTCGAGCATCTTCGAGTACAATTTTTTCAACTTTTTGGATAAGTGCTGGCGTGGTCACCTCAATGCTCCTGCCCGGCCTCGGGTCGTCTTCAAGGGATTCCCTTCCTTGTTTAAATAAACTATGCCACTTGTACACCATGGTTTTTCCTGGACAAGAGTCGCTGTAAACCAATGACATCTCATTCATTATGGTCGCGACTGATTTTCCTTGCCTGGTAAGGAACTTTATAACGGCACGATATTCGATTTTTTCCATATTTCACTTTTCACTCCTGATTATGTTACTTGGTTGACGATAGCTCAAAGACTAACTGTCTAATAACAATGAAACTTCGTATTTCTACTAATTATGAGTCGCTGCACAGGCCTAATCACCCCCCTACAACCCGCTCATTCCGCGAATATAAAAACGCTCTCTCGTAATTCGATGTTTCTTGAAGCTTAAAATTAATACCTCGGAATAAAAGTATACTAACTTCATGATAAGCACGATATTTCTAAACACTATACTAACCAATCCACATCCTGCTATATTATAGCATTTTTTCAATTTTTCAGGTCAATACAATCCCATATCAAATCGCAATATTTTTGATTGCGCAATTAAAAAATCACATAATATACCGGGTTTCCATTAAAAAAAATACACTCCGTTCCCGAACACTCTGTATAATTGCCAATAATTTTATTTTGCGCTCCTACTAGTCCGCTCCCACCTATATTACATAACTTTTCGAATTTTGCAATATTAAAGCCGTAATATGACAATCCCAGAGGATCGCTGCTTTTAATCTGTTTCTAACAGTTTGGTCAGAAATTTCTATTCCGTGTGCTCATCTTATCCCGTTTAGGAGGTCCCTTGCTGTGACAATACGCTTACGCCCCTGCGTAGGGGAAGGGAAGGACTTGATTTCGAGTAGTTCTTCGATTAGTATGTTTGGGAGAAAATAGAGAAAGATATAACATACTAAAAATATATGAAATAGAGAAGAATACCATATATATTAGATTCACATAATTTGTAATTCTAGTTGAAATGCCAATTATGACAGTGCATCTAGCGTAAAGTCAAGCGTTTGCTAAGTTTCGTCACATGTTGACATAAACAGTTTAAAATAGGTACAGGGTGAACAAAGTCAAGTGAAGGGTGAGTCATCTAACATTTTCAATTGGGAACAGTGAGTAATTGGCAGCAATGTTAGCGCGAACTAACTTGTACAAAAATTGTTTTGACAGATTTTGTAAAGGTTACGTATACTGCTTCAGTAAGGTATAAATATGCAACCAGAAATGACTGGTGATGTCGGGGGCATGTGGCTATGCAGCAGACACCACGTCGTCGTCGAAGACATTTTCGATGTAATTCATTGTATTTAGTCTATTAGGAAGGAGGTAGTTTTCGATTTCGACCTTGTCCAGCTCTTCTAACATATTGGCCGGTCTCCCGGAACTGATTCAAATTTGCTTCTTTTAATTCGTAATTTGTATGCACAAAAACAGTTACGGCAATTGCTAAATATGACTTCCATTTTGTTGTTGTAAGATTACCAACCTTTCATCCAAATTGTCAACAGCATTCCATAACATTATATCTGGTTGAATTGCACGAATTTGCTCCATAAGCATTTTAATTCTTGCAGCGTTGTTGGTCGTCTTCTAAACACTAACGGTGACTCTCTTGTCATGAAGACCTTATTGAACGATTTCTTCTGGATTTTCTGCAGACTAGATTTTAAAGTTTTGAGTATTGACTCCATCATTTACAGTCCCTGCTCACTTTATTAGACTCACCTGTATAACTATGATACTTTTAGTTTTAACATGAATTCCGGGTATAGTAGCTCTATGAAAATAACACTAAATGAGGTTCAATGAACTTTTTATATATTTATTTTAGAAAAACCATGAATACACATACATATGGATCATATGGTGCCAGTGATATGTTATTCTCTCTATCAGCTGGGTTTTCATTGCTATATTTTCTCTGGCCAATTCTCTTTTCAGGCACTCCCAGACATTTTGAATTGGATTCACGTCTGGTGAGTTGCCAGGCGATATTAATTTTATTAATATTTTGTTCTTGCAAGAACATTGTGATTTTTTGGCAGTATAGCTCGGTGCTCCATCTTGTATGAACACCTTGCGACCACTGCCAAACGATTCTTGCAACTGGGGCTCAACCTCGTCTCTAAAACACTACGGTATTGATCCTGCCGCATGCTTCCCTCTACTACGTAAAGTCTTCCCATTCTCTTGGCACTGATCACTGACTAGATCACCACGGACGTGGGATGCTTTACTGTCCTGACTACACAAGCCATACTAAATTTTTCTATTGGACGTCCTCTTATGAACTGGGCTCTGTCGTCCATAATCTGCAAAGTCGCTTGATCACTGAAGCAAACTCGCTCATGTGCGAAAATAGATAATAAATTATTAAAATAGGACTTGATTTATGAACTTAATCTCTGCCAGTACTCAAGCAGCATATCTTTACGTAAATTGGCTCAGGCTAAGCGTTTCTATATCGTGTTGGGTGTCATTTTGGGCTTTTTAATTGGCCTCCGACATTTCGAATACAAATTTCTTCTTACTTTAGCAACGGATCCAGAAAAACCTGCCTCCTGAAATCGTCCCTGTAGATCGCTGTGGGATGCCCTTCTATTCTGCACAGCTAAATTCCTTAAAAATCGTTGCACCCTGGGGGTGACTAAGGGTTTTCTGCCACAATTACCACCCCCAGCAGCTGTAACGGGTTGGTTCTCTTGCCCTTTTTGGTTAAATGTTTGACAGAGAATTGCAATACCCCACATTTTTTAGCAATCTCTCGTTAGCTATATCCTGTGTTGCGAATTAATGCAATTACAGACGACTTTTGCTCTGTAGAAAGATCTTTACATTTGCTCATCTGAAAAATTCCAATCGAAGACCTGTTGACTAATTTCTTTGTTAAAACCTGAATAAAAATTATAGCCGATAGCTAAATATTGACATAAATACTTACCTTTGAACTTCTAACGAAAACTTTACAAAAATCAATTCGAACACCCTTAATTGTAATGTAATACACAACAACCGAAAACTAGGAAAACTACGAACAATTTTCATCATAATTCGCTATTATCGACCTAATTTTAAATCAAAGCAAGTACATTTGGTTAGGCAACCCTTAAGGCTACTGTGTTGTACGGAAGCACTACCCCATAGATTGAAAACAACGTTGAATTTCTTCTAAAATTTGAAAACGCAGCAATTCTTCAGGTGAGTCTAATAAAGTGAGCAGGGACTGTAAGTGTATTTAAAGTTTTTCTATAATTATTACATTAGTTTATCTATTTTTTGGTGCAGATTAGTTCTCTTTTACCTTACTTATATCAGAGAACGTCACAGAAAATTTATTTTGCTAATTATATATTGTAATTTGGGCTGGGGGTCTGTTCAGAATTGTGTCTCTCTCTCTTTTTGAAATAAGGTATAGAGTGAAATGTGCCTCATCTGTCCATAAAATTCGGGATAACCATTCGGGTTCAATTTCCATCTGAGCCATTACTGGCGAAGAGTCATCGTACTAAGTAGCCGAATCTTTAATTCAAACAGCATTTTTATATGGATGCATTTGATTGATTGATTACCTGTTACAGAAGGACTGACTTTTTGACACATCTATAGTGAATCGTTCATTTTCGGAAGGAATCTTCCCGGAGGTTTTCAAAAAGTCAGAAATCGTTTCTGTTTACAAGAGAAGGTGACCTGAACTACCTGAACAATTATAGGCCAATAGCGTTAACGTCTGCGTTTTCCAAAATTTTTGGAATATTGTATGCTGGACAGGCTTCGTTTCTTCCTGAATAAACATAAGATTGTAATAGACAATCAACAGGGCTTTCGTAAAAACAGATTTACAGAATTATATATCCATAAAAGGTTTGATTAAACTTTAACAGCTGAACGTTACTTAAACTTAGTACTTGATCAAATTGGCCCTACATATGTTAGCCAGAATGTTACATGTCCAATGTACATACATTAATATGACACTCAGTTAAACGTTGCCCAAGATGCATTGTTCAAAATCATGTCACTATAGGAATGATAAAGAAATAAATCGTTTCATAACACACCAACTTAAAAATAGTCGATTTTACACCGCCTTCAACATCGCTAAGTGTATTTTCTGAAAGCATTTGGCCCCAATCCAACGGAGCAAGCGATAATTACATCAGGTGTTAGTCATTTTCATCACCGAACAATGTCAGAATTAATAGATTGTATAACGGGTACTGTTTTACCCTTCGGTTAATCGACGCTCAACTTGACATTCGATGTAAAAATACCCCTCGTTTTAATATCCTAGAATATAATCCTATATTTTCGTTACAGGAACCACGGAACGCGTCTGTCTGATAACCGGTAACGTCGACGCCATACTGAAAGCCCTCGATTTCATCATGGAGAAGATCAGGGAGAAACCAGACCTCGGTAAACCGCTGACGGAATCCGAGAACAAGATGCAGGATCGCGATAAACAGGTGAAGATACTGGTACCGAACTCCACCGCCGGCATGATCATCGGCAAAGCGGGCAACTACATTAAGCAAATCAAAGAGGACAGCGGTGCTTATGTTCAAATTTCGCAAAAATCCAAAGATGTCAGCTTACACGAACGTTGCATAACTGTGATAGGTGAGTACTACTTTTCTATGATATATTCTATAGTTGTTGCTCAATTTAGTTCGTTGTTAAATTGCTCAAAGTTAATCAATTGGTAGCCTTCGAAATTTTGACAAACAGGATTCCATCTTTGTTAAGGGCCTTAAGAAATTGTTTAGTACGTTCTATGTTTTTGTGTACCTGCAACAAGGTCTTTCGGAAGAGGCCACTGTGTGTTAGTCCAATGTTTCTCTCTTGCACGGCTATCCCATTAACAGATAAAACAGGGAAGCTTTGTAAATCCTGATTGCTGACCCAGAAGCATACAAAGCATCTTTAGATCTCCGCAAAGCATCCAGATATGTTCCTCATACTTAATTTTTTTAACAGAAGCTCCAAGATTTGATAGGTTTCTTTAAGGTGTACCGAATGTGCGACAGGAATGGAACTCTACACATTACCATTATGTAGTAATACTCCTTTTAGGCTCCTTTTGCTTGAATCGATGAAAAGACGCCATTCTCCTTTGTCATACGAAGCAACTCCCAACTTCGTAAGTAAATCAGGAATGTTATTATACTGAACTGAAATAAGGGCTCAAGTCTTTTTCTCGATTTCTATAGGAACTGGCTGATGTTCCAGGAGCCAACAAATTTTTCTCACCAAGTCTGGATGCCAACAACTCTGATGCATCTTTAGGAAGATGTAAATCTCTTATTAAATCATTTTGAGTAAACAGTTCTGGTTTAATACATTCTTCTGGATTAAAGTCGACGTCTTTCGAATCATATAGATCCTCATTAGAGTCAGATCAAACTATTGCTTCCATTTCTTGGGGTGGAACGGGTACTGGTACGTCAGGTCCGTGCGACATAGGTCTGATAGCAGAACTGACGTTGGGATATTCAGATTGAAAATGGCATTGATGGTCTGCCGCAGGCACCTAGGCGCTAGCCCATATCCTGCATTTTCGGGTGCCACACCGCGCATAACAAGTTATGTGTCTCGAAACTGTCACCCACTATCTCACCGCCCGCACGAGACCGACACCTCTCGGAGAGGACCGGCGAGCCGGAGGGTTCCTCCCCCCCGTGCTACCCATGTTAAACAAGTTTCCTTGTCAGCGTTAGACGGGTCACCGCTGGAGACGCTTAGGCAAACTCCTACCTCACATCTAACCCCACGGGGCCTAGGCCTCCTTGCGGATGGCTACTATCGGCCAAGCGTGGGAAACGGAATCTGGCCGTGAGGTACAACCAGCCCGCCCGTGAATTAAGCCTGAACTACGGGGACGGCCGGGCCGGAGCCCTACCCCAAAATGCCAACCACGCCAACTCTTCCGCCCCTCCGGCGATCAAGTATCCGTGGCAGCTACAGTGAAATCGTAGGGTCCCAGAATCACCGAGTTGTTTTAGGATGAAACCGAAGGTTTCCCCAACCAGACAACCAGCGGGCGGACTACTCCTCGGCGAACCGACTTTTATCCTCCCCTACTATCTTCGCCAAATTCTCTCGCCACGCCCGTTTCCCTGAGTGTGGCCACCAAGGATGGGGTAGTGCAGCTGCAGAGTTCTCTAGGTAAGCGCCGTAGGGTGCCTCACTTACCCACCGTATATTCCGACGGTTAGCGGCCGGACTGCGGAGCGTATGCCCATGCTTGCGCCCAAGAATCCTCCCCTATATACGAAGTCTACTCCCGCCACGCCCGTTACCCTGGAACTATGAAACCAGGGATGGGGTAGTGCAGCCGCAGAGTTTTAAGGGTCGACGCTATAGGGTGAACGCCGACCCTGCTGGGGATATGTTGCGTTGGGATATGTTATATTTTTCATATTTTTGGTGTTAAAGCCTTTTATATTGCAAGAACACAAATAACAATCATCACTATGGTTTTTTGGTACACGCCATATCATGGGTATTCCGAAACTTAATAATTTCGTATCGACGTGTTGTAAGATCAGTATGAATATAATACATTGTTGCCAGTTTAACTTTTTATAATAAAATTTTACTATAAACATCATTATCACAAAATTTTAACAAGCACACGTTTTGTAAAAAATCGAAAATCTCGAGGCTAAAATCATTCAAGAAAAGGTATAAATTTCTAAACATCGAATTTGTTGTAGACCTGTGTAAGATGACTTCGTTGTGCATCGAACGTTCTCGATTTCTAAATTGTTCCCAAAGTGGTTCTTCTCCTAGTCCATCCAATTCTCTATACAACTACAGCAATTAATCAATTTCGATTCGAAAACTTTAGCTGGTATCGCTTTTATCCTTCTTGACGATTTCTCAAAATCTGACACTTTTCAATCGATGATTATCTGTACTTGATGCTGTCTTTGCTGAAATAATTACCGACAAACATCGGAACCTGTCTTTGACGTTTCTAAAAGCTTAGTACCGACACTGGTGAGCAACCATTTCGAATAATCAACTGCAACAAGTAGAGAGCCAAAATTTTGCTAGACAAAGAGAGGTCTGAAAGAGAACTGGCGGATTTTATATCACGAGTTAAAAGTTTGCGACACGAGCGTTAGCCATGTCATCGCAGAAATTTTCTAAGGTCTTCGTTTTCCACTAAAGCTGGACGCGCAAGCTCCTAAGCTTCCCCATCTCTGCGAAGTGGCATTCGATCTGGCCACAGGAGTCACTCTCTAGTGCGTCATATTCTTGGAAGCCCCTTTCGTGGAGACATCAAGTATCCGCGTCGAGAATCTGGTCGAGTCCAGCTAAATGTTGGACCAACTGGTTCTCCGACCGAGCAACCCTTCGCAAGGTATATCTGGCCAGCGCCCTTTGCCCTTCCCTCAAAGTTCGAATTTCGAATTGACAATGACACGTAGCACCCTGTTTTGTAGGATAATAATCTTGACCTGCGATTTAGCGGCGCTGGACTAGGTGAGGGCGCCACAGATCAATATTAGTCGGAAAAAATACCGTATAGATTCAGATTTTAAGCTTAAGGAGCTTCTTGGACAGCTGTTAGGGGCGCTAGAGCCCACCACGCCTTCAAAAATCTAGAAGTGATGGCGAAACGTCAATTTGTAGTCGTGGACTACACCTAAGTACCTATTGGACCTGCGAACTCCACGGCAACGCCCGACCCTCTGCGGTGACTTCCAATCCGTCATTTCCAGACCCATTCGGTCAGTTGCTCGACAGACCTTTGCAATCTTCTTACTACCAGTGCATCATTTCTGGAGGTTGTAGGTTGTAGTAGTATTCAGTACTAGGCGAATTGGGTAGGTCACTGGTAAAAAAATATGAAGAGTTCCGGGTTGAGAAGCGAGTCCTGAAGAACAGCGACTCGAATGGATCGCTTAATGCAGAACGAGGGAACGAGGGAGATCATCTTCGGGAAGATGCCAAGACTGTCCATTTTAAGTAGCAAGCAGTCGTGCCACATCCAACTAAACGCCGGAAATACTGCACCAGTAGAATGTCCTGACTCCAATGCAACGCAAGACTTAAAAAGACACTTGAAAATTATGTTGATTCCTGTTGAAAGGAAAGCCTGCGTGACTTTCGAAAGTGCAATTAAAAACTTTCTGAAATTTTATTCTATTACTTCTGACATTTTTTTGACAGTTACAAATGCTCTATTGTTTTAGAAGTGACCTCTCTTCGCTGAGTTTCCCAATCTGATATGTTGTCGTCCTTCTAATACGAACTCGTAAGTTTTAATCGTAATGAATACGGTAAATTTTATCGTTTAAGTTTGCGACACTATGTTTATTGTAAGTAAGAGAAACATATTTGCTATCTGAATCGTGAAAAAAATCATTAAATATTTACAGTGTAAAAGGCAAATATGTAGTCCTCCAGACGTGTTGCTAGATATTTTTAATACACACTTGAAGTGGTACGACGCATGTCTAATTTGATTTATCTATTTAGCAATTTACACGCTAATATGTCACTCGAAAAGTAAACTTTGATTGTTACTTCTCTCAACAAGGCACACATGCTACTACCATACGTATATAAGTGTATATACAGGGTGTCCCAGGAAGATGCTCATGTAGTCGCACCACATTAACATATTAAATTTCAATTTCTTATTCAATCTACCAATTAGTCGTTGTTAATGATTAGGTGTTAATGGACGATATTAATATCCGAATAATATGCAAGCAACATTTTGTTTGAAATTTGAAAAATGCTCCTTGTATTTATGGACGCACTTCGTGCAAGGTCGAATGAGAAGATAAGGAGGAAAAAATTTATAGTGAATGTGCCACATGTTGATCGGTTCTGGGAGATAATTTGAAAGTTACATCATTGCCTGCGTGTTATCACCATCAGAAGGTCTGTTTGCATGTTTTAGAATTTCCAACAAAAATTTCAAAATAGATTAGATAACGTTAACGAAAAAATTAAAATATAATAATGTTGATTACTACGTTGATGATGGCAATCCCAAACAAACTGAAGCAGGAACTTTTCCTGAACACGAAACTTCTTAGGCCTTAACAGTACTCTTAAGAGAACCAGAGTGTCTCCATTCCAGCAATTGTTGCTTTGTTTCTGGTTCGTAGAAATGTATCCTAGTTTCATCCATAGTGGCGATGCGGCTTAAGAAGTCTGCATCGTTTTCAAAGCGAGAATAGATCGAAAGATCTTCTGCATCCCATAAAAGTTGGAATCTGGGTTGCAATATCCACACGTAGAATAATAGGGCCAATTTTCTTTAATGAAACAATTAATGCAGATAGATACTGAACTGTCATTTTGCAAGAATTTATTAATCGGCTGCATGATGTGCTACTCATACTGCAGATGCTAGCACAGCATATTTGCAGCAGTTTTGTGGTGATCGTATTATCAGCCAAGGCCTGTGGCAGCATAACCTTAGTTTTTATTATTTGTCAACCCAAAGATTTACGCTGCGCCACTGAAAGCCACCAACTGTAGAAAAACAAAATCCATAGTACCAATATAATTCGCGTAAGATCATTTACAGACACACTGTATGAATAGTGCTCTCGCAGACTTTTTTGGAGAAGATTTCATGCTCTACAAAAAAAAGTCCTAAAAGTTTTTTAATATCTTCTGTCGTTAAGCCTACGTCTGGAACGAAGGGCACAATTAGGGTTATTTTTGCAATATTTTCCTTTTTTTTACGAATCAAGATATCAAGAAAGACTTTTTTGTAGAGCATGAAATCTTCTACAAAATGTCGAGGAGAGCACTATTCTAGTTGTTATAGTTTTCAAGTTCTCGAGGTAATTTTGTTCGTGATTAAGGCAAGCACTGACCATAGGTGCATGATTTGTACTGTATATTTTAACTTTGAACTTGACGTGTTACCATGCTGCAGCACTATTTCGAATCTTTTTTTGTCTATATGGGGCGGTGGCTGTGGATAGTCGATTATGGAGGTGCGTTGTCCCCCCAAATTATGTTCGTTTATGCTCGAACACCAGATCTCAGTTATTTCGCAATCTTCTTTTCTCCCTTTTCGACTACTCGTGTTTCGGCAGGACAACACATCTCTATCATCTCTTATTTTCGTGAGTTTTTGGTCGAAATCAAGTGTTTAGTGGTCGAGAAGTCCCACAGAATCTTCTGGCAATGGTTTCCCTAAATCCGAGTCCCAAAATACCGTTGCCATGAGTTTCCCAGCTGATTGTGACACTTTAAATTTCTTGGGAGGTGCTGTGCCCTTTTTATGCCGCTGCATGGAGTCTTGTTTGGACTCAGGTTCATAATGATGAACCCAAGTTTCGTCTCGACTCAATACACCATCCTTGTCTTCATTACAGAGGTCCAAAAATGCGCGCGAACACTCTACGCGCTGTTGTTTTTGCGGCGGCGCGGCGTGAGCATTCTCGGCATCCATCTTGCGCTGACCTTAGACATGCCGAGATGATCGTGTAGGATTTTAATAATTGTTGTATCGGATACTCCAACCATTTCTGCGAATTGTTTCTTCTTTAGTCGAGCATCTTCGAGTACAATTTTTTCAACTTTTTGGATAAGTGCTGGCGTGGTCACCTCAATGCTCCTGCCCGGCCTCGGGTCGTCTGCAAGGGATTCCCTTCCTTGTTTAAATAAACTATGCCACTTGGACACCATGGTTTTTTCCTGGACAAGAGTCGCCGTAAACCAATGACATCTCATTCGTTATGGTCGCGACTGATTTTCCTTGCCTGGTAAGGAACTTGATAACGGCAGGATATTCGATTATGTTACTTGGTTGACGATAGCTCAAAGACTAACTGTCTAATAATTATTTATACTAATTAACAGTAGTCGTTCAACCTTTCCACAAGAGAAGATGCTGTCACCAAGTTTGCATTCGAAGCAACTGATTTGTTGCCCTAATCTCATAAGAAACGGCTTTCTAGTCATTCATTCAAGGTTAAATGTTTGTCTTATAATACTATCGTGAAGTAGGACCTTTATCTGGCTACTCTTATAATGTAATTAAGTTGTTTTTAAAAATATTTTATTCAAATATGAGAATTATGTAAATAACCTTTAAACTTTGTGGTATACATTCCAAGCTGTGGAGGAAGGGGTGAGGGGGAGGGAGGCACCGAAATTATTAGTATTTCGGTACTATATAGTAAACGGTAGCTTCTATACAACACGTCGTATAAACAGCTTTAAACGTGTACGACCTTCAGCAACTAACAATAACCGCCTGCAGTTGGTAATCTTTTATGCATGCACTTGTAATTTTCCGTTCACGGCGATTAAGTAACGTAGTAAACAATCGAATCATTAACTAACCCTCGTTTATTCCGATGATTCCATCGATATATTATTAATTATATTAGGGACGAAAAACAGAGACAATTGTTTACTATACAGGGTGATTGGTGAGAATGGCCTATTAAAAGTATTATACAAACGGATCGGAATTTTAAAACAAAATTTTGCGGTTGGATATGGTTGAATATGAACTATCACGTGAAAATATTTTCGAATAAATATCACTTCCGGTTAACCGGAAGTGGGCATCAACTTCGATTTTTTAAATAGCATGCTATAAAATAAATTACAAATTCAGCTTCTATGATAAATTTTACACATATTTCATGCACCATACCCTATACCTAAATACCATTCCTTCTGAGTTATTCGCAATTAAAGAAAAAAAGTGACAGATACCGATCTTACTTTATAGTGATATTACTTCACGTAGGAGTAAATGAGGCGAATGAAAATTTGCATACGCGCAGCTGATATTATGTAGTTATACAGCATTTGAAGTTTTTTTCTGTAACATTATACAGGGTGTTTAAAAACTTAGTTGCTTGTAAATAAGTTCAATCCGCGGAAAGTACATTTTCTTAAATGGAAAGGTATATATTTTATTAGATATTATGATTCTACAAAATATTCTCTTTGAATCCCTATTAGGTGTTCCTATACCTAAAATGTAAGGTTAATAAGTTATAACGATTTAATTAACCTCCGTACCTGAAATGCTCAAATATGTCAATTTACAGAATCAAGTGTGCTTGGCTCATTTGTTTTACATACTTACTTGCTACTTATTTTGACGTCTGTCATTTTGTTAATCGTATTTTCGAAAATTCTTCTCATTGAATTATAGAAATAAGGGATCCTTTACGCAAATAACACCAAATGATTAGCAAGAATTATTGGAATACGTCTCCAAATATAGAATGCCTCAATAGAAATGGTTACCATGTCGAACCATTTAGATAACTTATTTATTTGTGTTATTATTATTGTTGTTTTGTTATAATTTTTCTACTCTATCTTTTATATTATCTTTTTTATTTTTTTTATTTTACCTAATTTGTTATTACTAATTATTTAGACCTTTGATGTAGATTTACTTTATGTTGATTATTCAAATACCAATTGTTGGGAGTACCTAGGAGAATTCTTAGATAATCTAAATTTTTTACTGATATTGTTACACGTTGGGTTTTACTTCACACTTTGGATTTTACTTTTATTTTAGATACACAAAAGACTCTTCAATCAACTAATATTTCATTGAGTAAAAAAACGTTTAACAAAATATTTTCTTTTGGACACACTACTTCAACTGTTTTTTAAATATCTGCCTTCTTAAATAATTATAACTGTTATTATTACTTAACAGGTATTGTTCTTTCAACATTGTTCTACGAACATATCGGTCGCTAAATCTTTTTATATCTTAAAAATTGTTAGAAATTTTTGCTGATCATTGGTTGTAAATGTTAGTATCTTTCACTAAACGTTTGATACGTTTATTTCACTATTTTCAATATACTGAGAAAAATGTATTGCACAGAAACGAAAACAATGTTATTACAGAGGTAAAATAAAAATTGTACAAAATACTAAGATAACAATATGTTTTGTAACAAATAAAATAACTTTTTGTTGTTGTAAAGTAAATCCTCGCATTGTTTACCCTAATTATTGTACTGGTGCAGATCTATTTCCCACAGTGTACACGAGAACAACTAACTAAAATGACAGACGTCAAAATAAGTGGCAAGTAAGTTTGTAAAACAAATGAGCTAAGCACCCTTGCTTCTGTGAATTGACATATTTGAGCATTTTAGGTACGGAGGTTAATTAAATCGTTATAACTTATTAACCTTACATTTTAGGTATAGGAACACCTAATACGGATTCAAAGAGAATGTTTTGTAGAATCATAATATCTAATAAAATATATCCTTTCCATTTAAGAAAATGTACTTTCCGCGGATTGAACTTATTTATAAGCAACTAACTTTTTAAACACCCTGTATAATGTTACAGAAAAAAACTTCAAATGCTGTATAACTACATAATATCAGCTGCGCGTATGCAAAATTTCATTCGCCTCATTTACTCCTACGTGAAGTAATATCACTATAAAGTAAGATCGGTATCTGTCACTTTTTTTCTTTAATTGCGAATAACTCAGAAGGAATGGTATTTAGGTATAGGGTATGATACATGAAATATGTGTAAAATTTATCATAGAAGCTGAATTTGTAATTTATTTTATAGCATGCTATTTAAAAAATCGAAGTTGATGCCCACTTCCGGTTAACCGGAAGTGATATTTATTCAAAAATATTTTCACGTGATAGTTCATATTCAACCATATCCAACTACAAAATTTTGTTTTCAAATTCCTATCCGTTTGTATAATACTTTTAATAGGCCATTCTCACCAATCACTCTGTATAGCGATGGGATTTAATTAGGAAAAATTAAATTTATACGTGTTGAAGCGAGGTTGACTCCAAGGTAAACCGAAGAGGAATATCACTGTTCCGTTTAAGGAAAGAACTCTGTGTTGGTAATACTTTCGCAGTTACGATAGAATAGTGAGTAACGAATTTGGCAAATTACGCTGCCTTTTTGTACAACTCTCAATTTAATTTAGTAATACGCGTATTTTTCATAAACTCGCTTTCAATTATTACGATTTCGTAACGTTATTGTATGTAGGCCGAATGAGATAATTTGATTGGACGATTTTGACAACCCTATCTATCATAAAACAATTAGAATAGAATTGCATAATTCACAGAGTTCATCTTTCGAACCGGTCGATACATTGCACTGGGAGTTTTCGTGATGGAAACTTGGTTTCTTACATCACAAATAATTATAGAACTCGCATGCATTCCAACATTTAACATTATATACATACGTGTGTCCCTGAAGGTTTTTACAACATACTATATGTATGTATGTATGAGGCAGGCTATCGAGCGTCGTGTGTGTTTTCGTCTTGACCGGAGAGCTTGCACGGAATGCATCGTTTTGCAAGGAGGAGATGTGGATATTATTATGTTTAATACTTTCGTGTGTGTGTGTGTGTATATAAGCAAGTCGTTTAAACTAAATTTAAATTTTCCGTTTGAGCAATTTTGTTTAAACGATGCCGTGCCAGATGTATTTTCATATGCGATCGTGAAAATGGTGTTTTATTAAATATACCTAATATACATACAAAGAGATGCAGTTATTGTTAATCGACATACATTTCTTAAGATTCCTGCATTAATGTTCTATAACGCTAGTCTTATTCTGAGGAAGTGATAGAGTGTCGGAAAAAGAAACTGAATCATACGTCATAGTAGTCAAACCACTACCTTTTTTTCTCTAGAACGAAATATTACACTGTTAGTGTTAGTAGAAAAATTACAAATCAAGATTTTTGGCTCAGGCAGGGGGTGGTGGGGAAGTGAGCTGACTGGCAAAATTTTATTTAGTTCTTGTAGTTGTTCAAAACATTGATTAAAACTAGATTAGTTCGAAAAATGTCCTGAAAAATTTGAATGCCCCCTCCCTTTTTTTAAATCCATATTTGAGTCCACCCTCCTCCCGTTCCCCTTCTCTATCTCTACTTGGTTGTTCTATTGTTTCAAACATTGTTTAAAGAATTCAAAATTAAAATTTGAATAGTTCGAAAACCTCCTTGGTTCCTTGGTAGTTTCAGGTTGCTGTACTTCTGAACATTTTTAAAACAAGACAGTTGAAAACTTGATTTTTGGCTCAGGGAGGGGGTAGTGGGGAAGTGAGCTGAATGGCAAAAATTTTGTTTGGTTTTTGTAGTTGTTCAAAACATTGATTGAAACTTGATTAGTTCGAAAAATATCCTGAAAAAATTGAACGCCTCCTCCCCTCCCCCTTTTAATCCATATTTGAGTCCACCCTCCTCCCATTCCCCTTTTCTCTCTCTCCACTCTCTCCACTCCTCCTTGGGTCCTTGATCGTTTCAGGCTGCTATGCTTCTGAACATTTTTCAAACAATCGAAGCAAAATTTAATATTTTGTTTGGAAAAACAGTTTTCCCTTTTCAGTTTTTCCTTTTCAGAATTTGAGAAACGTGAGATGAGATGTTGAAAATAGTCAGTGGCGTACATTTTTTTTATCTGTCATATGTCAACTAAATGCTCTGTCATTTTTCGCGTTTGACGTTTCACTTGGACATTGCTAACTAGCTCAAGCAAGAAAATTGAACTAAAATAATTCTGAAATTACAAATCAAGACAAGTCGTGGACCCCTCACGATGTCTGTGCATGATGTGCTGTTACTTTGAGAAGATAGATAAAAGGTAAGAGCATAGCTATGCCATTTGGTAGGCCTACGATTTGGCGAGAACAAAAGGATCATTCGACAGACTATGCTACTTTTGTTGTACAAAGACCTTCGGGTTTTCCAGTCAAAATAAAGATAAAATTACCAATCCTAATTTACCTTCTGCCACTCGTCCAGTTCCTCATTCGGAAGCTTTGCCAGTTACCAAGAGCTATGGATGTTTCGAACCAAGAACATGTTGAAACCGAGATAGAAGAATACATTATTTCAGAGTTGTCGGACACAGATGAAGAATTAAATCACCTAGTTCGAGATTTCAATTTATCAAAAACTCAGGCAGAAATATTAGGATCAAGACTGCAAGGATGGAAGTTGTTAGCTCCGGGTACGCGTATTTCTGTATATCGAAATCGCCAGAAAGAACTGTCACAGTATTTTTCAACTGAAGAAGGTCTTTTATTTTGCAAAAATGTTGACGGTTTAATACGAGAATTAGGTTATAAACACCAACCGGAAGAATGGCGTCTTTTTATAGATGCTTCTAAATTGAGTTTGAAAGCTGTCCTTCTACATATAGGAAACATCAACCCCTCCATTCCTGTTGGTCATGCCGTGCACATGAAGGAAACATATGATAATATGACACGTCTCCTTGATAAAATCAATTACAAAACCTATAAATGGTACATCAGTGGTGATCTCAAAGTAGTTGCAATTCTACTTGGTCTACAACTTGGATTCGCAAAGTATTGCTGTTTCCTTTGTGAATGGGATAGTCGAGCGAGAAATTTGCACTATACTGTTAAGCAATGGCCAACCACAATACAATATACTCCTGAAGGAAAAAACGTACTCCATAATTCGTTGATGGAGTCTCATTAAATACTTTTACCGGCATTTCACATAAAATTAGATCTGATGAAGAATGTCGTCAAACCATTGGCCAAAGAGGGACCAGGATTTCGATACCTTAAACAAAAATTTCCTAATATATCTGAGGCAAAACTTAAAGAGGGGATCTTTATAGGACCCCAGATTAATCTGTTACAACAGGATCGAGAATTTGACGTACTCTTGAGCGATTTAGAACGGGCTGCTTGGGATGCATTTAAAAGTGTGACAAAGAATTTCTTAGGAAATAAAAAACCTGAAGATGAAGAAATTGTTAGTGAACTTGTTAGAAGTTACCACGCATTAGGCTGTAATATGAGTCTTAACTTGCACCATTTCTGCACCTGAACTTCTTTCCCCCGAATCTTGGAGATGTTAGTGACGGGGATGATGGGGAAAGATTTCATCAGGATATTTCCACTATTGAAAAACGTTATCAGGGCAAGTGGAATACCGACATGCTTGCTGACTACTGTTAGACTTTAATTTCGGAACGTTCTTCATCCCAATATAAAAGAAAAGTGAAAAGAAAGACTTTCTAAATACGTCCCAGCATAGCATATACTTAGTTAGTGTTAGTATTGCATAATCAATATGAATTTCATTTGTTTAGAATACCAGACGTGATAGAAGATTTTTGTTTTTATAATAATTATTAGGAATATAAAACAAAATAAGTTTGTATATACAGTATGTCCCCCGATTACTGCCCGGAGAGGAAAATTTTTTTTATTTTTTATTTTACGTAGAAAAGTTATTCTTAATAAAAAGTTTTGCTTGTCGAAATAGCCACTTTACAGCAAATAAATTTGAGCTATGATCTACAGGGTGTTCATAAATTAAGAATATAAGAAAACGGTTCAAGAGTGAAGTACATTCATGCTTGATGTAACAGAAAAAAACATTATAACAAAAAGTTGTTTATACTTAAAAAATAACACAAAATACAAAATTTGAAATCTAAATTAGTTGAAAACATTTAGGCAATAGGTAGCACAGTATCTACATGATATTAAATACTAAAATGCTATTCAAATGTCATTCCACCCACGTTTACGCATAATTCCACCCGTCTTTCGAACTCCTTGTAGCAATTTCTTATTTCTTGTAACGGAATGTCCGCGACACATTGTCTAATTTTGGTTTTTAGTGACTCAATATTATTCCCGAAATTGTTACTTTCATACACTTTTTGCTTTAAACGTCCCCAAAGGTAGAAGTTCATGATCGTTAAATCAGGACTTCTAGGTGGGTATGGATTAGGACCATACCTGCCTATCCATTTAACGCCAAATTTATCATTTAGCCAATTACGTACACGGAGAGTAAAGTGTGAGGGACAGCCATCCTGCTGAAAATAGGTTCTTCTCCTTTCATCTAAAGGCATATCTGATAATGCTCCGTAGAAATAATTGTCGAGCATTTCCAAATATGCATTTTGGTTTAAATTTCCGGGGAAGAAATAAGGACCAATTATACCATGATATGAAACTGCACACCAGACGTTTGCCTTTTTCGAATACTGGCTTCTGTTATGTATACGGAAATTTGGATTGTTTGTAGACCAATATCTGCAATTTTGAGAGCTAACTACCCCATTCGTAGTAAAAGTGGACTCATCGGAAAAAATAATGTGCTTTGCGAAATTTCTATCTTCCAACAAATGCTGTCCAATCCATAAACAAAAGTCCAAGCGTTTGGAATCATCACCCGTTTCCAGGTTATGGGAAAATTTCGGTTTGTAAGGTTTAAAATTGTTCGACTTGAAAATCCTTTGTAAATGGCTTTTACTCAGTTCTAATTTTTGTGCACGATTCCTGAGAGATAACTTTGGGAAATTTTCAACGTCATTTAAAGTGACTACAGTAGCAGCATCATCTTCGTCATACTTTTTTTTTCTTTTTCCTTTTTTCCACCGTCCCTGTTTCTTGAAGTCTCAAAACCACTCGTTTTACCGCAGAATGCTCAATATTAATATCTGGCCACCTTTGGCGACACACTTCGGCTACACCAGAATATGAGTATTGTTCGCCCAAACCATAACAGCGCACAATAAAAATCTTCTGTTCAAGAGTTAACATTTTTTAATTATTCGTAACGCAATTTTTAAATGACACACAACCACAAAATATAGGAGCTGTCAATTAAATAATACAGTCGTAGATTGCTTTCCATTGTTTCTCTCATGGCCGCATTGTCGCATTTTTAATATCATGTAGATACTGTGCTACCTATTGCCTAAATGTTTTCATCTAATTTTGATTTCAAATTTTGTATTTTGTGTTATTTTTTAAGTATAAACAACTTTTTGTTATAATGTTTTTCTGTTACATCAAGCATGAATGTACTTCACTCTTGAACCGTTTTCTTATATTCTTAATTTATGAACACCCTGTAGATCATAGCTCAAATTTATTTGCTGCAAAGTGGCCATTTCGACAAGCAAAACTTTTTATTAAGAATAACTTTTCTACGTAAAATAAAAAATAAAAAAAATTTTCCTCTCCGGGCAGTAATCGGGGGATACACTGTATATAATTCATAAATAAAAATAAAAAAAATTAAAATTTGTTGTTCTGTGTAATTGATACGATCAGGGGCGTAGCCTGGATTTATGGCGGGAAGGGGGAGGGGGGAGGGGCGAATGGAGTTGTAGGAATAATTTTCTATAGGTTTGTTGTTGGGAGTCTGGGGAATACTACTGTCTGAAAATGGAGCCATACTTTAGTTATTTTAAGCTGGTTAATGAGGTGCGTTATTATTGAAAAAACAGAACAATGAAATAACATGACTTTAATAAAATTAAAGTAATTAACATTAAATGACAAAAACTAAAACTATTATGATAAAACAAACATATATTAACCGTTTGTCCCATCTATATCAAAGTTAATTTTCTAGAATTGACTGAAAACCTTTTTAAAATATCATGTCCAAAATAATCTTTATTTTCGTTGATGGTTTTCCTATGGACACTCATAAGACACAGTCCATTCAGACGTTGACTTGTCATTGTGGATCTGAGCCACGATTTTACTCTTCTCAGAGTGCTGAATGACCGCTCTACAGTGCATGTTGTACATGGAAGAGAAATGGCAATGGGAAGTGCCTTCTTCGTTGCGGGATAAAACATTTCCGTCTCTTTCACTAGTTCAACATGCTTTTAGAATTCGGTAGATATGATGGCTTAATCGGTAGATCAGTAGAAATGTAAAAAAATCGGTAAATTTTTGCCTCGGCACGTCTACCTTTCTAAAATAATTAAAATTTGACTAAAAAGGTCTGGAAAAGGTAGGAATCTTATTATGGAGTACTGCGTCCACAGAAAAAGGGCAAACTCGCAAAAACAAAAAAAAAACCTGATAACAGGAGAAGCTTTTGTTTCGACTTGCAGCAAGTGCGCCCGTCGAGGATGCGTTTTATTCTCACCAAATTAGCAGCGTTCCTATGACGTCTCGTAATCCGAGAAGACCGAAGATTTAGCTGGAAGAGGGTCTATTCAAATTGGTTCCATCGTCTCCAGTCGTGGAAACGGTGTTTTATTAATTATACCTACCTAATATGCATACAAAGAGGTACAGTTATTGCTAAGATTGAGATAGAGCGTTTTAATAAGGAATTCTTCAGCAAATCTGGTGAATAATAATAAACACATTTATTTTTTTCAATTACAACACAACTCCCAAATTTATTTATTTTGCTCAACAACAAAAAGTCTTGTAATAGTTTTTTTTTAGTAATGAAAATGCGAAATTGTATACAATTGAGGACTCAAAACAGAACCTTGTGGAACGCCCGATTTTAAGAATACGAGGTCTGAAGTACCTTTATTATCAACATACTTGCTGATTTCGACGATCCAAATAACTTGAAAAAAGTTAGACGGCACAAGCATTTAAGCCGATGTAATGAATAATTTTATCGAAAGCCTTATGGAGATGTCCAATAGCACCAATATTTTTGGTGGCCTAGATCGGTAGCTGAAATAATATCATCTGTAATCATGGTTAAAGTTAATATATCCATGTTTATTTATTTGGAACTTTACTTGGTGACCCTCTTCCGCGGTGTCTGGATAGATGGACAAATGAGTGACGAAGAGAACTTTGAGGGCACAAAAGAGAAGAAAACGAAAGCAATACAAGAGACAGAGGGAGCGTTCGGAAGAGGACGGTGATATGAATGACGGTGGATATGAAAGAAGTACCTACAACAAGAAATTAAAAATGACATAAAAGATATGAAGGAGGAACAAAAAATTTGCAAAGAAGAAATAAGTGTGTTGAAATAAGAAATTAGTAACTTGCAGAAAGATAATCATGGAATTAAAAGGAAGAATGAAGAGACTGGTAAAGAAAATACGGAGATAAGAGCTGAGCTAGAAGTAGTTAGAGTGCGGACACTCATTGGATGTTAAACAGTCGGGGTAATTGAAAGAGATGGCTAACGACTTCTTGAAGGTAGATTTGGCCATTGACATTAACGTAAGAAAGGTTACGAAATGGGCAGAAAACTGGATAACGAAGAAGATCAAGAAAAGATAATACGAAATAAATTAAAATTAAAAAACTTGAAGGGAACGACTATTTACATTTATGAAGATTTAACAAAAAAGGAAGAAGAAAAACAATGGCAGATAAGACGCAGAGCGAAGGAGCAGAAAAGACAAAGCAAAACGGTAAAAATTGGCTATGATAGAATATGCATAGGCGTTGGAACAGAAACACGAAACAGTTGGAGGAATCAAAAAACTAATGCACCATGTGAAGGGGGGCAGCTCACTGATTACGGACCAGGCATGTGAAAAGAACAAAGGAAAAACAAAGCAGAAAGAAACAAAATCGAACTAGATCTAATGGTAACAACAACGACAGGACATTGAAGAGCAGAAGAACGAAAAAAGGACTGAAGAAGAAATACTCACAAGGATACGAATGTAATGAACAGCAGGGCAAAAATTAAGGAAAAAATTTGGAAAATAGGAACGTGGAATATCAGAAGTCAGAAGAAGTTTTTATTTTTCGATACTGGTATCACCTCTGTGCCTGGTTCCACGTTTTAGGAAAAAAATAGAATCAATCAAACATAGGTAGTTGACAACATTAAGGACATTGCCCCTCCCTTCCCTCTCTATCATTCGATCAAGTCATCGAATGCATTACAGAAACGAGCGCAGCTTAATTAAGCTTCTGTTCAATTAGAAAAAAGAAACCTTAATGTTTGGTGATCAGATTCTGCATTTAAATTCGAAAAAATATTACAAGTTTCTTAGACAGTTAAACAAACGAGAAATTTGCCGAAAACTGGGCACATCGTGGTGAAAACTGGCAAGGGGATTTCATGTATGTATCTAAGGCAATCGTGCAGAGAACACTTACGCGAAACAACTTAAAATTTCGTTAGCCCAAGTTTAAGTATATGAGTACATACTAATAATCTGCAAATGTAGTGCTGTTATTTTACTCAGCAAAAAATGGTAAATTGATCAAATCTCGAATTATCGTTGTAGGGTAAACTTTCATCCCGTTATTACACGCCTAACGAAAGGGATGAAGGATGATTGGTTGCTATTGTGAAATGGAATAGACAAAAGGCATTTAGGGAACTATACCGAGATGCACAAACTTCTGGTATAAATATTTTACGTTAAATTTTCAGTAGACTATTAGAAGAATCGGGGTTGAAATCACATCGACCTCGCTGAACTCAAGCTATGGGGAAAAACGACTGGCTGTTTATTTTTATTTTTTGACGTCTCTTCGAAGATCAATACACTTTTTCAAACGCTAGTTCAGTCTCTTCAAGCAGTCGGAAAAGTACACACCTTGGGAATCCCAAAAAGTGGTTGCCATGACATTTCCGGCCTATGCTTTCTTCGTAGGTGATTCGCCACCGCTTCCACCGTTCCTTGGTCTCCAGTGTACATATAGTGGTGAATCCAAGCCTCATCCACGGTTACGAAACGCATGACGAAATCCCTAGGATTGCGTTGAATCTTGGCCAGACACTCCCCCAAAACAGCCACTACGTTACGTCGAAAGTTTTTTCATGCCCAAAATTTCGTGTAGGATATGGCCAACGCCTTCCTCTGAGATGCTGAGATCCGCTATCTCTTTCAAGATCGGGTTTTGACGAAATTTTACGAATGCACATCGAATCTTGTTAGTTTGACAGCTAATTTTTCGTCGAAACAAAGCACACTGATCATTTAAAATTCTTTAATAAACACGCCCAAAACCAAAACCCCCAATCTTAAATATAGAGATTTAACCACAAAATCCTCTTACAAGTCTTCATGTAGAATGCTCTAGTGAAGCTGAAAAAATTAAGTTGCCATATGAAGAAAAAAAAATCAACTTTTGAAGAGAGAATTTTTGAGATATGTTCTCAGCAATTTTTTTTTTCCAGGGAATATATGAAGACCAACCTGTTGGTTTTTTTTTTTTTGTGGAAGGCTGTATCTGACAAGTATTTTAAAGAAAGTGAAACAATTTGAAAATGGCGCACTTTAGACAAACGATGATCCAAAACATTCGTACTCAGTCATCTCAAGATATTGAATCCAAAAGTTGAACCTCTTCAGCTTGGCTTGCATCCTCTTATTCATACCGAAAATGTAGTGTTTGTCTGTTTTAAAACGCACAAACATGATTTTGACAGGAGTATTGTTAGATTAGTGCTAAGCAAAGCTTCTAACACGATAACATCTCGAGGTTTGATCTCGTTTCGTGAGTGCATCTCTAATGTATGAATCTGTTATGATGTATACCAAACTTATTTTAGTACGACGTAAGATGAGAGGGCAACGCGTCATACGATTTTTGCGAGATATTCCTCCGCTCTGCACATCACTAACCTTTATTTAAGATCCGAAAACATGTATTTGCGAATAATATCGCGTTTGACGCAGCGACAGATATAGGTTGAAGGTCGTCGATAAAATATTTGAAACGCAACATTAATTATGATCGGGTTCGTCCGAGTTGTGTTTATTCGATTAGCGTTGCTCGTTTCGAGTTTCGTCCGATCGCCCCCAGAATTATTCCTAATTTCCCTCTCTTTAATTAACTAACATCAAGGATGATATAATTGTGTTGTTTCCGATTACTAACCTCGATTAAACGTGCACTTTACGTTTTTATAATTAACGCTGGATAATCTGCTCGACCTTTAGATAGGAGTCAAACTTCAGCAAAAGGAAAGGACGATGCCGATATGATGTTATTACACACATGACGTATTACGATGATTTTCGCCGGCATTCGAGTTGTTTCTGATTCACGTCTTTGCTATTTCACCTTCCTCGATTCTTTCCGGTTAACCAGTTGGGTTTCTGCGTCGAAGATTCGGTTTTATACCTGATGGTGATGATACGTATAGAGAAGAAAAAAAATGAAACTGTTTCGAAAGGATCCAGCGTCCCATTGAGAAGTGTGAAGGCGCCAAAAATATTTTTGCTTAATATTTTTTTAGAGAATTTTTGAAATATATCGCTGTTAATCTGTCTAATCTTTTGTAGAAGATGGCGTTAGAAATTTATGAGATTAGGACGCTTGTAAGTTTTCGCATCAGTGATTCATTTATTACTGTTAGGTTGAGGTGAATTATACGAGTTGTCGTTTTTCTAGCACACATTGGGCGCCAATTTAAAAATAAAACAATGTCTACAATTTTATTCAGATTGCCGTTTAATATATAAACATTATTTTTTAATTCATTTATCATTTCCCTGATTTGCTGGATTTAAAGCTAAAATACTGAATGAAACAGAGATGTTAGATTTCGAATATTGTATCCATTCGAGTCTGATTCCCAATTCTTAATCCGTTCTTCATCTGTCCTTCGATGGAATATTGCCTCATTGCTCACGCTTTTCTGTTTGATTTCCACATCAGAGGCGGCTAACACTTCTGCACTTCTTTGAATACCCTCAGGTTTCCAAAATGGCAAAGCATTACTCAAGAATAAAGTCCTGAACAAGTGTACAAGATTTGCGAAACTGGACAAAGAAAACATTTGCAACATGGAGAGAAGAATGAGCTCTATAAATTTAGAGTAATTTGAACTTTTATATTCTGTTAATGTTCTGCCCTGGAAGCGTTCTAACAATATTTATAGAACATAAAGTAGCTACCTGGGACGTCTTATTGGCAAACCGAAACAAATTGTTTGGATGCATAAAAATATTTATCTAAAGAGTGTCTCGTTTTCGTGTTGGTTCCCCAAACTTGTTTGTCGAATTCGAAACTGTTGTGACAATGTACCAAGTCATTGCATGCGAGACAAGGCTCTTGTTTCTGCTGTTTAACGTGACAACCTTTCAACAACCAATGCGCCTAGTACAGCCAAAAGATTCTTTCCGAAGTTCTTGATAAACTGGAGAATGATCAGAGCACAGGCCCAGGCCCAAAACATATTCATTGCTCATATAACGGGTCTTCCAATAGGGACTTCCGAACTTTGACAGTTGGTAGCGGCCATATTGTTGAAGCTATATGTGAAGGATTGGCTGTAACTTATTCAGTCTGTTTTGCCAAATCACCATGGACCGGAATTTGAGGCTACTGGCTCAGTAATCAAGGAAGCAAGGAGAACCCGAGGCAGTCGATCGTACGAACTTGGACTTTCGCTGACCACAACTTGGCGAATTTTACGTCGTGACTGGGACCCGTACAAAATTCAACTGACGTAGGAGCTGAAAGTAAATGACCATAGACAACGACGTGTGTTTGCTGATTAGGCCCTGTAGCAGTTGAAAACTGATCCTAATTTTCATCAAAAAATCATCTTCAGCGATGAGACCCATTAATTTATCTGACGATCTGACGATACCAAACCACATGAGATCCGAGAGTGTCCAATCGTCAACGGTGAACGCTATAGGACGATGATTACCGCCTTCTTTTGGCCTGAATTGAATGATATGGACATCAATGACATGTGATTGCACCAGGACGGTGCTACGTCTCACACAGCTCATGCTCATGTGGAGGTGGGCGTTAGAATGTTTCTTGTGGGGTCTTCTTACGTGGCAGGTCTATGCGAATAATCCACAAACCACACATAACCCAAGCCATCGGTCAAAATCCTTATGTCATCAATTTTGACTTGATTTGATCATCCTTCTGCTGCCTCCCTATTCATCCATTACAGATTTTATTCTGGAATAAACTACTACTAACTGTTGGCAGATCCAAGCTATGTTTAGGTCAACAAACTGGACTTTCGCCGGTTTATTCCACTAAGAAGGAGGTTTTTGATTTTCAGGATCGTCGGGGTTTGTAATAATAGGTGTTCCAGGGAATGGAACAAACTCTATATTGTATATGATATAATTTGGACATTGTACCATAGATTAGAACAGGAGATCAGCTAGGCTAAAGGCAGTTTAATATGTTTAAGATTAAAAAAAACGCTTACAAGATCATATTGAGTTAAAGATTTATCCTTTCATAAGAAAATAAAATGTACATACATGTTTTTTTTACGTTT
The DNA here is from genome assembly GCA_023690525.1 of Holotrichia oblita. Lineage (NCBI taxonomy): Eukaryota > Metazoa > Arthropoda > Insecta > Coleoptera > Scarabaeidae > Holotrichia > Holotrichia oblita. The sequence goes on along the minus strand of CM043016.1, from coordinate 186,420,318 downwards.
CAGGTGAAAAAGACGCCAACAAAAAAGCATGCGCTATGATACTGTCGAAGATCGTAGACGACCCACAAAGCGGAACGTGCCTGAACGTATCGTACGCTGACGTCAGCGGACCCGTCGCCAACTTCAATCCCACCGGTTCACCGTTCGCCCAGAGCACGACGCCGGCCTTCAACGCGTCCAACGCCAGCATCAACACCGGACTCAGCACTGCTCAGAACATGATGCTGAACGGAGGCCTCAATCTCAGTCTGAATTTGAATACTCCAGGACAGAACGTCGGTACATTGACTGCCCAACTACTAGAAAGTATAAAGGTACGGTTTCCGCTTGATTGAATTTGTGTTTCGTTTAATCGTCTCCTAATTAATTAAAAGTGAAGCTTTTTTCTTAAAGGGTTTGATAAACAGATGTTAAACGACACTCATGAGATAGCCTGATCTTTAATTTTATTCTGAATATGTTTAGTGTGATGGCCAGTTTAATGTAGATGAAGAAACTGATTCTAAGTTTTAGTGTTAAAGTCTAGTGTACACAAGAATCTTTGTGTAAGCGTCTCGACTGTATTCATTGTATTTCAATACTTCCATTGATACGACTGGAAGGTTCATTTTTGCTTACAGCTTATCAGTCTGTTAGAGTCGAGTTACGGTGAAAATATTCTCAATTTAAATTGCCGGCATAGTACAATTTAACAGCTGAGATGATGGACGTGTTCGAACCTGATCGAGTAAAATGCTACAGTCGCATTGGGTTGTACGGGTTTGCACCAAAAACCATACCCGAGGTTAAGATTATCTTTCCAGTACGAGGGCCTTCTTACTTTTACCTGCAGATGCAGTATTTGAAAGGATAGACAAGACTATTGTAAAACCACTAACCGAGGTAAATGTGGGCTGCTGTTGGAAGGAGAGGTGTGAAGTGCTCCAATGGTTAGAAAATGTCAAATCGAGTTCCAATCGAGTGCTTGTCAAAACTGGAATATTGTAGACGGGGATCTGTAAATCTGGTAGTCCTACCTGATCTATTCAAAAAATAAAGTTCCCTGATGGTCGTAGACTAAAGTACCCCAGCTGAAAGTTTTATGACTGACTAAATTCTAGCTACTTGTGGACGTCGCATTACGATACGCGAAATATGCAGGGGGTGGGGGAGAGGGGCGAAAACAAAAAATAACTTGAAGATAATCTATTTTATAACTTGCAGGCGAATTTCGAGAGATCACCCTTTAACACGATGACCGTTTCGTTACAGATGCAATTACGGACCTCCGGCTATTCGGAACCGCAACTGATGGAAATCTGCGCAGCTCTCTCCGTGCTAGCGAAATACGGGATCTTGGCGACGCTGGGATTGGGCGGCGCCGGCGGGCTACAGAATTACCTGAACTTTGATCAAACCGCCGGTTCGAACGCGGCGAATTCCAGCGTCTTCGGGGCAATCGGTCAGGTCAACTTAAGTGAATGTATAGGTAATTAAAAACTAAGGAATAAAATAATAATGTAATGTGGATCGAAAACAAAAAAAAAACGGGAGGATTTTTTTCTTTTAATTCAAATCGATTCAAATTAATTTAATCGAGTCGTTGTTTTTAGTTGTTGATCGGTGGTATATACATACATATAAATATATATAATGATATATATACATAGATTTATTGAAGTTAGTAAGAGAGAAACCTTTTAATCTATTACCTTAAAATTAACCAAGATTGTATAGCATCTGAAGATACTTGAAACGTAATACTGTTGTATGTTGATTATTGTTAATATGGTGGAGAAATATAAACGTTACGAAATCTTTGTGATTTGATTGCTGATTTGGCAGTATCTTTTTTCTCTTCCATTTTCCACAATCATTGCTTCTTCTCGAAAGTGACGTGATCCACTACTGGTTTCAACTCTCTCGTTCTCGGTTTCCTTTACAGTTTTAAACTTAACTTTAAAAGAAGCAATCAGGTCACAGTTTATTTTTTTTATTTTAATGTTTACAACAGTTAAAAAACCATTTTCGGTCTTATATATGTACATATTTGCCCGTAATCCGATATTTGTTTGCCCGTAATCCGATATATGTACATATTTGCCCGTAATCCGATATATGTACATACATATTTGCCCGTAATCCGATATATGTATGTACATATTTGCCCGTAATCCGATATATGTACATACATATTTGCCCGTAATCCGTGCCGATTTATAAATAGTGTTAATCAATAGAACTGTTATAGAAAATTTAGGTAAGTTAGAAATTATTTTACTTTAAAGATTCGGTAAGTATCCGCTAGTAGTGATTATATGTTCTTCCCCGCTGAGTGTGTTTCCGATATGTATCCGAAAATGACCTGTTTCTTAGGATGTTTCCCCGTAGCTATATAGTTAGAAAAAGGAAATGTGTAAGAAATGTCAAAGTTTCATGTTGTACGAGAATTAAATCTCCCGATTGAGTTTTGTTTGTTTGTTTGTCGAATGCAGTATAACATTTTAGTTTTGTTTTGTTGTTATTTTTGTTTCGACTTTTATGTGTGGTGTTTTTGTTTTTTTTTACGTTTTATTTTAATTCTGTTTGATCGACTAATTAATACAGACAGTACTGTGGATAATCTTATTCAAATTGTCAATTTTAATTGAATAAACGTCAAGGATAAAGTCAATAATTTTTAGTGTTCGATGCCTATTTATTCGAAAGCATAAACTGCACATTTTGACTTGTTTTAAACGTTTATTAAACTAGTAAAATTACATTCTTTATTTGATCTAACATCGCGTGTGTACCTCATAAGTCCGTACAAACAGCAGGAGAGGTTTTCCTTTTTGTGCCATCTCCTGTACTGTGCTGTATCTCTGAAACTATTCGTCGTAGAGAGAGGTAAAAATTTTTATTACTAAAGTGGTCAAAAGAAGACCGTGGAAAATATTTTCAGTTCTCCAAGATGGTCGCCAGGGGCGTAACCGGCGTCTTAAACTTGTAAAGTGATTTTTCACTGAAATCCACCCAGTGAATATTATCAAAAAGTATATGCATTTTAGAGCTAAGCTTTACTCGAGTAATTTCTGTTTAACACTTTTTGACGTATCTATTAAAATAAAGTGGTGGGGGGTAATTCAATGTTTTTTAAATAAACAACTGTAACTCCTAAATGACTGATGTGGATCACATCCCATTAGTCAGAAAAGAGCAAAAACATGTTGATCTAAAAGAACTGTGACTACCACATATTTGGGCCCCTCAACGAAGAATTGGGATGTCACCACTTTGACGATGACGAAAGGGTGGAAACGTTCGTGGACGATTGGTTACAAACGCGGCCACTTCATTCATGTTTCGTGTTCTTCAAATTTGACCGACAAAATGTTACATTTTGTGGTACTATATGGAAGGTTACAATCTTCATCTTGTACTGTAAGAACGCACAGCGTCTTGATCTTAAATGTAATCGGTATATCAAAGAAAAATTGCGAGGAAATCGTAGCTAACACGACAAGAATTGCATTCGGAGATGGGGAACCCTAATAGATATATAAATGTTTAGTTTAGTGCCGATTAAATGTAGCCAACCTCAACATTAATCCTGAAGTTTTGAATGATACACCTTCGGTTTCCCAAAAAATCAATTTTTTGGCAACAGATTATATTTTGGATTAAGTTTGAACGGGTTCCAATCCATCAATTTTTTTTTCAAATCTCTTTCATTCTATGGCCTTGCTTGATCCTTCTAAGACAGAACGAAGCTCCCCCTTCGTTATTATGAATGCAACTCCTGGTGACTGCGGAGTTGTGGGATATTAATGACGTCCGTGGGATTAGCGGTCCGGAGTTTGATGCTCCCGAATCCTCTCTAGCATATCCTCGGCGGTAGGTGGTACCGTCCTGTAAACCACGTTCTTGATGTTGCCCCAGACGAAGAAATCAAGGAGAGGGACTCGATGACCCCCACGACAAATCCAGGAATCTGGAAAGTTTCCTCGAAATATTCCAGCACGACACGACTGTTATGTGCGGGAGTTCCATCGTGTTGGAAAACTATCACGAAGGAACCTTAAATAATTGTCGCCCTTCAGGTTCCTGCCGAAGAAGTAAGGACCGAGTAGGTATTTTCCCAGTATGCCACCCCAAAACCATTGAGTGACCATCTTTCCTGGTGGTTTTCAATTCTCTTCCAAGGTGTAATAATGACAGTTGCGGCGATTGATTGCCCCATTTCTATGGTAGGATTCATCTTGGTCGATTTTGTTGGTTGTTCAATTGCAGAGATTTGGTTTGAAAATCTTGAGATTGCAATTCCTGGTGCAATTATTGAATTTTAAATTTATCATGATAGAATTGATTTTGAAAAATGACTGAACAACTTGTTTTTTCTTTTTAATTTTGTTATGAAATGTGTTTTTTTGCAAATGATTTCCATTTGATATTTTAGAATAAAATGACAGAGATCTTTAGTCCCTGTAGATTATTCACAGTACTGTAACACATAGTCCACATTGAATATTTTTAAATTAAACCTTACAGACTTGTTACTTTGATATTTTCTATCTTTCTTCTTGTAAATATGGGGAATGTTAATGTTAATTTTTTCCCTGAATTAACACGCCCATTTCTGTTTCTAGAAATAAAAAATAATTAAAACACAGAATTATTTATTTATAAAAAAAAATCCTTACGCTAGTATTGAAGGACATTTTTTCTAAAACAAATTATTTCGAAGAAAACTGCCAAATTGGTGATCAAACGCTGAACCAATTTTATCAAAACGAAAAAGAAATCAAGTTAAAGTGGAAAACATGAAATCAATATACAACAATCTCTTAATACGGATACAGAATTTCATTGTGTGTCTCAAAATCGATGGACAAATTACCAGAAAGCAAGTATAATCAAATTTATTTTACTTTAGAATAGAGATAATGCATGCAAGCAAGGATTAAGCTAGGAATATTTGCCTCCTATCGACTGATAAATTGATGTTTTTTTTTTAAACTATCTATATCTTTTATTTTTTAAATTTTTTTTCCATACCATTTCTCGACAAATTTTACTTTCTATTAACAGGAACGGACTGGGATTATTTTTGCCACCGGGTTCTGAGGCAACCTACTCCATACATCGTCGGCCCGACAAGTTCTCAAAAAACGAAATATTTAGGTATTACATAATATAGGTATATACAAATATATCTTTTATTATTATTATTATTACTTGTCATCTATCGAAATCATCGACTCGTTTTCGTGGATTGTGTGTTTGTGTGTGTGTAAGTGTGTAATAAATTCCGTTCTCATGTTTGTTTATTATTACTTTTTTCTGTTTATTTATTTATTTTTCGAAGCGCAACTAATTCGATTTAAACGAGACAAAACGCATTTTACGGATCGTCGCAGTGAAACTTTGATGCAAAGGTAAACATTTCTGATTTTTTTTTAATTAATGCTTATTCATCCAGCACCATTATCAGCTCCATTTTTTTTTTCTTAATAAAATTAATAATGATAATTCTCATCAAGGTTTTGTGTCATATTTTTAGGTTAAGTTTGTGTGTCATCGTTTGACATATTTTTGGACATGGATTCTTTTTTATTATCAATCGAAACCCAATACAATTTCTACTTGATCAAATCATGTTTCTCACTTTCCTTATTAACGTTTTATTTATGTTTGTTTGTTTGTGGACCTTCATCAGAAAATTTCATCACTTTCATGATTTTTGAAATTGATTATTTCGACTTTCTTATTTGCTCTGAATAGGGATCAACACCACTGTGGCTAAAATGGAGGAATCACCTCTCTACCTACTCCAATGATTACCCTGTCCCAACAGTATCCTTTTAGTCCAATGTTCTCTGCGAATCTCAGGATTAATTTGGGTGCCAAGGCATCGATCTGTTCAGATATTAGGATTGCCTGCCCTAGATGCTGCTCAGATTTGTTTTCTGGACCTTCATCAGAAAATTTTCATCACTTTCATGAATTTTTAAATTGATTACTTCGACTTTGTTGCAAACAGAATTTAAATTTCGGAAAAATTTTTGCTCCGAATAAGGATCAAAAGCATTGGGGCAAAAATAGGGTAAAAGCAACTCTCCTCACTGCGACCTATTAATCTATCGTGATTACCCCTCCCATCTACATGGTCATTCAAGGAACTGATTCGTTAGAACTTTTTGATGTTCTTGAAATTTAACATTTTTGGAAACTTATTATAACTGATATCATCCGGACTTTCTTAATTTAAATAGCATGGTATATTTTTTAAAGTGTGTGATTAAGTGTATTCCAAAATGCCATAATATATAGGGTGTTCCATTTTAAAAAAAGCAACTTTCATCGATGTGAACTTGGTTGAAATGAACGTTAATTTTGAACGACCCTGTATAAATTATGATAAATGTTAGGAAGTTAATTTGACGTATGCTATTTCGGCTAATAACATGCCAAATATGAGGTCTTTAGCTGCAACGCCTTCAGAAATACAGAATTTTGAACATAACCTTGCAATTGGCCCTATATTTGAAAAAAAAATTGACTAACTTGAAAACGGCTGAGTTTTGACGTAGGGTGTCTTAGTAAGTTTTGATGCAGAATTGTATGCCCGATATATAAAACCTCATGAAAAGTTTTCAGAAATGTTGAATTTCTCGACGAATCTTGAGACTAGTTTGGGTGCCAAGGCTTCGATCTGTTCAGGTGTTAAGGTTGCCTGTTCTAGATGCTAAAATTTTTGCCGGCTTGATGTTTCGCACTCGACTGTTTCAGTTCCCAATTCGCAGAATCGATGAGGGTCTCGATTAACTTCTTAAGATGGTATCTTAGAGGGCTGTGGCCAGCTAGAAGGCCCCTAAGAGTCCTTCACTCCAGTAGTTTTTTTTTATTGCTGTTTGGTGAGGAGTTAATAAATGACCTCTGAAGGTCTTGATGGTTTCGAAGTATTTTCAGGTGGCTCGTCTTTGTTTTGATGAACCTCAGAAACTTGAAAACATAAATTCATTGAAGCACATTGAAAGCATTGCCTTTCAAACCTAGTTGAAAGGTAGTAGACACAATCGAGAGGTAGGGAGGGAGATCCTCGTCCTTGATAGGAACTAGATCGCCAATCAAATGTTGTGAATGCGACAAATTTGGCCCTACATAAGACGTAGTTTGGGTAAGGTTAGGAAATGAAGATCATTAGGGTCTGATGATATTGGAAGTATACGACGAGGATTTCGGATTGACTCAATTTATACCCCTTAGGTGATATTTTAGGTCATTCCTTTCGTTTCCTATTCTTGAGCTGGATTTTGGGAACGCAAAAGAAGGATTCAAGTCCAATGAAATGCATGTCAGCACTTTGGTTTGTAAGTTGATCCCCCATAACATTTCCTTTTGTGATCTTGATGTGTCTTGGAATCCATATCAGGGAAACCCTGTTTGTTGTGACTAATTAGGTCACACATTCAACTAACATTTCCACAAAGATCTATGGGATGTATTTTCGCCTAAAAAATAGTTGGGGGTTCAGACTAGAATCCTTAGATGTCCGGTTAAGTCGATGGATTGAATGAAAGTCTGAATCCGATATTATTAAAGAGGATTGAAATATTTATTTTATTTTTTTTTTAATTCTGAATTGAATCATTGCTACCGAAATGAATGCGTTTTGTCTCAAAATCATAATATCATCGTTTCCCTTAAAAAAAATCAACATCTCGATTCTTTCGTCAGTATAGAGAGAGACAGGTTATCAAAAGGGGTCATCGTTTTTAATTTTTTGTTTTTAAATATTTTCTAAAATTAACACAAGAACTTTATGCACCGGTTTTTGCCTGTATTTTATTTTTGACAGTAACTGTTGTAAACCAAATTATATTATTTTTTTCGTTCTTTAATTTTCTATATTAGAGATAGACAGGTCAAGTTTGTGGTTGTTTATTGAATAAAATTTGAACCATCGAATTTTGTGACACACTGAAATCGACATCGATAAATCTAGGGGGCCGATATCTTCGGAAAGATCAGCTAGTGTCACTTCCTAAACCTCTCAATTCCTTTTTTATTTATTTATTTATTTTTTTGTTTTTTTTTTCTCCGTGACATGTTAGTTCTGTGGGACATTGTTATCTGTTTATTTCTCGTGATCGTGTACCATCCATTTCACATTGTCATACTTAATCGTAAATCAATATTATTATATCAGTGAAAAAAAAAATTTTTAATCAAATTAAATTTAAATAAATAAGTATATATATAAATGAAAAAAAAAATTTTTAATATATTAAAAAAAAATCATAAATTAGTGAAGGACTAATGCAGGTTTTCTTATAGGTGCCACATCACCGACGTCGCGATCTAAACTAGAATTCGAAACGTTCGATCCATTCCGACATCAAAGCTCTCAGGCGGCTGCTCCTATTTCAATAAACAATAATAGTTTCGGTTTAGGCACCGGTCAACAAATGGCAGTTTTAAGTAAGAGTCCGACGCCGGCTGAATTGAATGGGGGCAAGGATTCAAAAAATGTTGAAATCGCTGAAGTCATTGTTGGTGCTATACTAGGTAAAGAAATCAGAGATCAAAAAAAAATATTTAATATTAATTTCTTTTTTATTCTAAACTATAAATGGTTAATATTTAAAATTAGATAATTCGAGGTTCATGTTATTTATATGTACATATTTTAATTGGACATTTTTTTATGTTTGCTTAATAAATTGGATGTTAACTTGTTTCTTTAAAAATCTTTAAATCCACCCAATTACTTACGTATGCAGTTCAATTTAAAATTTATCGGAAGGATCAAAATTAGATTTGAAGAATCGTTAAGAACTTATTCCTTAGTTTTTTTTTTTAATATCTGTGCTGTCTTTTACGTTTGCATGCAGTTTTTCAGTGTGTTTATACCATACTAATCAATCAACCCTCATCATTTATTCTGATCGCTAAATTAAAGCTTTATCTGTCTTAAAACGCAGTATTTTTGTCAGTAAGTAGTATTGTGGCCAATTCATATCGAGGATATTTCTTAAGGTTTAGAATCGGTAGATTTAGAGAGTCGATTATGAGGTGCTGCACTCGGATTTTACGCTTCAAACAGTCCTTTTTCTAATCTTGAAGTTTCTTCGAATCAGTTTCTTGTTCCTGTTTTAATAAGAAGAGCCACTTAGAAGATGAGGTGCTGCACTCAAACTGTGGGCTTAAAACGGTTTTTCATCTCAACAAATCAGAGGCGGTTTTTCGGTGTTGTAAGTCAAGTCTTCGTCTAATCTTGAGGAGTATATCAAGGACTTTTTTTTAGGATTAGAGTCCTTTCGGATCAGTTTTTTCTTTATCATTTTAATAGAAAGAGTCGTTTGGGAGTCAATAATGAACGATGTGCTGCACTCGGACTACAGACTTCAAACCGGTTTTCATTTTAACGAACTAGAGATTGTTTTTCGGTATAGTAAAGTCATTAAATCTTGAAATCTTGACGGCTGACACATATCAAGGACTTTACTTAGAATTCAAGTGCTTTTGAATCAGTTTTTTGTTATTGCTTTAACAGAAAGAGTCATGAATGAAGTGCTGCACTCGGCCTGCAGGATTTAAACTGTTTTCCTTTTTAACAAATTAGAGATTATTTTTCGGTGTAGTAAGGTCATTCTAACCGAATTCTTTTTTAAATCTTGAAGGGTGACACGTATCAAGGACTTTCGTTAGGATTCGAGTCCTTTCTGGTCAGCTTTTTTTGTTCTTGCTTTAATAGATAGAGTCGTTTGGGAGTGAGTCATGAATGAAGTGCTGCACTCGAACTGCAGGGTTCAAACCATTTTCCATTTTAACAAATTTTTTTTGGGGTTATTCAAGCCAAGTTCTTTTTAAATCTTCAAGAGTGGCTCATATCAAGGACTCTCCTTAGGATTCAAGTTCTTTCGATTCAGTTTTTTGTTATTGCTTTTAACAGGCAGAAAGAGTCATGAATGAAGTGCTGCACTCGGACTGTAAGCTTTAAACCGTTTTTTATTTTAACAAATTAAAGATTGTTTTTGGGTGTAGTGAGATCATTCGAACCGAATCCTTCTTTAACTCTTGAAGGGTGACACATATCAAGGACTTTCCTTACGATTCGAGTCCTTTCGGATCAATTTTTTTGTTATTACTTTAATAAGAAGAATTCTTTAAGAAACAGTCATAAATCAAGTGCTGTACTCGGACTGCAGGCTTTAAATCGTTTCCTATTTTAACAAATTAGAGACTGTTTTTCGGTGTAATGAGATCATTCGAGCGGAGTCCTCTTTTAAATCTGGAGCAGTGACAGATATCAAGGACTTCCCTCAGGATTCGAGTTCTTTCGGGTCAGTGTTGTGTTGTTGTCTTAATACGAAGTGTCATGTAGAAGATGAGGTGCTGTCCTCGGACTGTAGGTTGAAAGCAGTTTTTCCTTTCAACGAACTAAAGATTGTTTTTCGGTATAGTAAGGTCTAAACTCATTCGAATCGCGTCCTTTTTTAAATCTTGACGACTGACCCATATCAAGGACTTTCCTTACAATTCGAGTCCTTTCGGATCCATTTTTTGTTATTACTTTAATAGGAAGAGTCCTTTAAGAAAGAGTCGTTAATGAAGTGCTGCACTCGGACTGCAGGTTTTAAACCGTTTTTCATTTTAACAAATTAGAGATTGTTTTGCGGTGTAGTGAGGTCATTCGAACCGAATCTTTTTTTAAATCATGACACATATCAAGGACTTTCCTTACGATTCGAGTCTTTTCTGATCAGTTTTTTTGTTCTTGCTTTAATAGGAAGAGTTCTTTAACTCGGACCATAATCTTCAAACCGTTTTTCATTTTAACGAACTAGAGATTGTTTTTCGGTGTAGTGAGATCATTCGAGATTTTAAATCTTAAAGAGTGACACATATCGAGCTTTAGGATTCAAATCCTCTTTCTTTAAATCTTAAAGAGTGACACATATGAAGGACTTTCTTTAGGATTCAACTTCTTTCGGATCAGTTTCTTTATTATTGCTTTAATAGGAAGATTCCTTTAAGAAACAATCATGAATGAGTCATGAGTGCTGCACTGCTGCACTCAAACCGTTTTCCATTTAAACAAATTTTTAAGGACTGTAGGATTCAAACCGTTTTCCATTTTTTTTAACAAATTTTTGGGAGGTTATTCGAGCTGTAGGATTCAAACCGTTTTCTTTTAACAAATTTCTATTCGAACCTTGAGGAGTGGCTCATATGAAGGACTCTCCTTAGGATTCAAGTTGTTTCGATTCAGTTTGTTTTATTATTGCTTTAATAGGTAGATTCGTTTGGGAGTGTGTCATGAATGAATTGCTGCACTCGGACTGCAGGCTTCAAACAGTTTTTCATTTTAACAAACTGAAGACACATATCAATGACTTTTCTTAGGATTCGAATCAGTTTTTTGTTGTCATTTTAGTAAGACGAGTAGTTTGGGAGAGAGTCATGAATGAGGTGCTGCACTCGGAATTCTAGACTTAAAACAGTTTGTGCCTTAAAAAAAACTAAAGATAATTCATTGGTGTAGTAAGATCATCATGTCTAGCCTTGTAATGACCGAAACTCCGAGAGTCACCGTGCATGCTTGATGACATTCATTAGAAATAGAATTCTAAAAATCGAATCGATTTTAAAATGTGCGTTGGAAATGTTACAGGTCCCGGTGGCAGATCGCTGGTGGAGATCCAACAGTTGAGCGGGGCGAACATACAGATCTCGAAGAAGGGTATCTTCGCTCCGGGCACCCGGAACCGCATCGTTACCATTACCGGCAACACGAACGCGATCAACACGGCCCAATACCTCATCGAGCAGCGCATCTCCGAGGAGGAGATGAAGCGGGCTCGCAACAATCCAGTCGGTGCCGGGATGCAGTGATAAATTCTTCATGTTTCTTTACATTTTTTTTTCTTTTTCATACCGCAACACTTACGCTTGTTAGTTAGAGGAAAATTTAATAATTAATTATTAATAATAACAAGAGATGGAGTTCGACTATACGACAAAACAGAAAGGAAAAAAAGCAAAAGAAACGAAGCCCGTTTTTCTCATCCAGGTACATTATTATAAAAGAATATTTACATTTGTGGAGATATCGTCAGATCATTTTGATTATTATTATATTATAACGTGTGATTGTTACTCTATTATATATATACAATAATTACTACACACTGATGGTTACGTTTATATATTCAGATTTTATTCTATTGACAGTAGAGATTATATATATATACATACATTAAAAAGAATATTATATAGTCATTATTTATCATTTTATAAATGTTGGCCTTAAATTGATTAATTTGTAAGTACATAAAGAATACATTATTATTATATATCTTATATATTATATATTAAAAAAAAACAAAACAGAAATCGATACATTGTTTGAGAAGTTGTTACCGCGAGGAAATACAAGATATATATAAATATATATATAAAATGTTGTTTTAGGAGCAGCATATTTACATATAAAAATAGTAATTTATGTAAAAACAAACATAGATGTGTAATATTTTATCTATCGTATAATATGGGTTTGGTAATCCAGTTAGTTCGTTACCTATTTAGTGTGAGATTCTATTCCATCTTATTCTTTTTTTGTTCGATTCGATCCTTTAGTTTTTATACGTTCACATTTTCATGGTATCATCGTTCTTTCGCTTCAGATCATTTTCACATGCATAGTTGTCGACGTAATTGCGCGATTCGTCCAAGAAGCTTCCGATACTATCGAACCGGCTACAAAGACGGTCACGTGTCGCCCCCACCCCGTCGATTTACGCAACGTTAACATTCCTCGTTGCGTAAATAGACGCGATCACGTGGATGGGATCGTGATCCTTTACAATTAACGTCCGTAAAATTCCGATTTAATTTTATAATTCTAGTCAAATGAATGTTTCTATAGTAGATTTTCCTTCGAGATCGGATGTATAAAACATAAAATAATATGTTTCGTACGTTAGTCCAACCAGAATCGCTGAAATTGCGAAATTTCGTTTCGAGCGGAGAACCATTCTCGGTTATCCTAAAATTTACGAGAAAATATCTTAGATAGAAGTTGTCCGATAATTAATCGCCCCATAAATCTCAATTGAAGTTATTTCCGTAAATTCGATATTTTGCACGGTATGTACCGGTTTTTAAATCTCAAATGTTAATTTCTTAGATATATCAAAGTTGTCCGATATTTAATTGGGCATGTTTATCTTCGTTAAACACAAAAAAAACAAATTTAATTTAAAGCGGTGGTTATGCGTTTATTTTTTGTTTCGATTTTAACCGCTATATCTCGTTATCCTAAGTTCGAAAAATTTTGGATAGAATGTTGTCCAATATTTAATTGTTTTAAATAGAAAAACAATTGAAGGTAATCTAAAAATTTTGTGTATTAAATTCTCTTTACAACGATATACCACAAGTCGTATATTTTTCAAGTTTGTAATACTATCGATTTTCGCTTCGCGTTATCCCTCATATTTACCATTGCGATTTTTAGTTTATCGTGTTGGCTCAAACTTGCACTAACTCTCAAATAAAACAAATTTAATTTAAAGCGGAGGATACTCGGGGGTGGGTGCACATAATGCGAAATTTTGTTTCGGAGCCACTCGGGAAACGAGCGGGGAACAGCTATATCTCGGTTATCCTAAGATTTACGACAAAATATCTTAGATCAGAAGTTGTCCGATATTTAATTGGGAATAATCTCCCATAAATAGAAAAACAATTGAAGCTCGTTTATTTCAATATTAACGTGTAAGTTCGAAATTTTGCTCGGAATGTACCGGTTTTTATCGGTTAATCTAAAAGTGTATTAAATTCTCTTTACAACGCTTTAGAACGATATATCATTGCGGTGTTTAAGTCGTATATTTTAAAACAAGTTTGTATACTTTCGTCGATTTTCGCCTCGTGTTATCCCTCCTTTATTTCGATTTTAACGTGTACGTTCGAAATTTTGCACTTCCCATTGCGGTTTTTAGTTTATCGTGTTGGTTCAAACTTGCACTAAATTTAGAAACAAAACAAATTTAATTTAAAGCGGAAGGACGGAGTGGAGTTGGATAAAATTTCGTTTTAATTTTTTTTTTGAACGTGCGTTCAACAAGATCTTGTGAACTAAGCGTGCTTCGTAGTTTAGTTTAAACATAACCTATAAATGTCGAATCATGTATGTCATATTACTAATGTTAAAGAGTAGAGTCCAAAGCCTGTTTCGCATTATCATATTGTTATTTTTATTTGTGGCCTCTCGTAAGACTCTACTCTTCATTTCAAGACGATCTAAGCTGATCGAAAAATTTATGTTGGGAACACTGACTGAGTTGAGAAGATAATTACAAGTGTTACAACCTCTTTTCTATAACTAATACACCGATTTCAAAGTAAAATCTATATTTGTACAATCCGAACTTAGTTAATTCATAGTTACCATGTCCTGTCATATCTTGGAAGCTTCTTGTACGAATCGAAAAACAATACATTTTCATCGTATATATTTAGATAGATTTGTAAACCTGAATTTTTGATGTACATATATACTTTCGTCGTTAAAATAAGTTTGATTTCGTTTTATGATATAAATGGATATATTAAAATGTATTGATCTGAAGGCATTAGCTAGCTATATATAGCATTCGTAAAGTTCGTTATTTACTATAAAATAAATGAATAACATTATATATTTTTTAACGTTAGTCGCTCAGGATGTGTTATATAGAAATATTATTTTTAATGCAATCATCATCATACTAATAATAATAATTTTAAACGTATTATTGTTACAAAATCTTTTGTTAATTTAAAATTTATTACCCGAGGGATGACTACGAATTTGACGTTTATATCCATCTCATTTTATATCTGGTAGGGTTTCCAAATGTGCAATGTGAAGTTTTTTTGTTTTCCCAAAGTGTATACATACGTGAGATGTCAGATTTGATCGGCGATAATAATATTTTCATCTACTAATAATATTTTCATTGTTGAGAAATCATTACGAAGAAATGAAGAGAAACATTGTGCATTATACTTTGAAAGTACATTTAAAAGAATATATATATACACTTATATATTATATATTATTAAAAAAAAATTAATAATACAATAATGTTCTGATGTACTCTGTGATAAATTACTTTAATTTCGGGTGATGAAAATGTGACGTTATTGGTAAAGATATTCTTACATTTATGATTTTTTTTTTTTTTCTATTTTAAAGGGATTTTTTTTTGTATTGTGTAGTAGTATGTATAAAATGATTGTACCTGTTGTATGCCTCGTTCAAAAAATATATATACAAACGTGACGAAAAAAAAAAAAGGTTTATTGAAGAAGATATTTAGTAAGAAATATTCATGCAAATTCATGCAGATTAGATTAATTAAATTTGAAGTACATACATATATTACATGTTTATTAATAAGCTTTATAAAGTATAATAATTCTATCGATATACAAGAGAATTTTTTCAAATTTGGAATCTGTCGATGATGTTTAAGATTTGTACAGGTTTTGATGCGATGAGATCCTTTCAAGATATTCAAGCTTGACATTAATGCAACCAAAAACGCTGAAATTGCGAAATTTCGTTTCGGAGCCATTCGGGAAACGAGCGGGGAAACGCTATATCTCGGTTATCGTAAGACTTACGAAAAAATTTCTTTAATAAAAGTTGTCCGATATTTAATTGGGAATAATCTCTTATAAACAGAAAAACAATTGAAGCTCGTTTTTTTTTAATTTTGACGTGTACTTTCGAAATTTTGCTCGGAATGTACCGGTTTTTATTGGTTAATCTAAAAGTGTATTAAATTCTCTTTACAATGATATATCACAAGTCATATGTTTTTCAAGTATGTAATGCTGTCGATTTTCGTTTCGCGTTATCCCGCCTATTTCCAACTGCGGGTTTTAGTTTATTGTGTTGGTTCAAACTTACACTAACTCTAAATCGAACAAGATTATTTAAAGCGGAGGTTATGTTTATTTTAATCTCATGTCAAACTAAACATCTGGGATCAGTTCTTGCCCCCTTCCGTCCTCCCATTTCTGACATTCTGAAACTTATTCCAAGTTGTTTAAAATAGTTCCAGAGGAGAGCAATCCCTAATTTCTTGAAATTATTAGAAATTTTGAATTTTTAAGTCAGCCCTCTCTTTTTAAATTTGACGGTTTGGCAACGTTCAAGAGTTTTGCAAAATAATATTCAAAATTACCCGAAAAACGACATGTTTCGGATCTGTTTCCGTCGTTGTTTAGAATTGTTCTGCACTCTATTTCAGAGTTTTGTAAAATGATGTTAATATTTGTTAAAAAAAACAACGAAAGCCCCTTTTTTCGAAAATTCTTGCAAGCTATTTTAGATGTATTTGCTGTTGCAACGCTTCTACGCCTATTTATGTATAATGTTTCAAGTTTTGCAAACAAATATTGCAAATTAGATCGAAAAAAAATTTTTTTGTTGTTGCGAGTTGTTTCATAGTATTTCAGAGTTTTGTAAAATAATATTAAAAATAAATCGAAAAAACATTTTTTAATTTTGAAAGTTTTGGCCAACAAATATTTGCAATATTTAGACGAGAGAAAAATCATTTTATCTTAAGGGCAGCCTCCTCCCCCCTCCTTTCCTTCCAAACTTAACAATTTCAAAATCGTTTCAAGTTTAACATTGTTCCAAAATTTTGTAGTCGGTGGAAGTTCTTATTCAGTTTCTTTGTTTTTGTTCCAGACGTTTGTAAAACATTAAAAAATCGTTTTCCACCCTCTACTAAACTCAACATTTCGAAACTTGTTTGACATTGTTCAGAAATCTTGAAAAATTATATTCAAAATTTGCCCAAAATTAGACATGTTTCAAGTGAGTTTCCCGTTTGAATTTTGAAATTTTTTTTTGAGTTGTTTTTTAAAGTGTTGTTAGTGGGCAGAAAAATGAAACGATTTTTACTTCAGCCCCTCTCCCCCTTATTTTCCAAGTTAAAAAATTTGAAATTTATCCAAGTCTATTTTAAGTTTTTCTATTACTGTTCTAGAGTTTTGTAAAAGTTAGTTCTAACAAACAAATATTACAAATTAGATTGAAAAAATTTATTTTTTAACGCCTTTTTGGAAAATTTAAAATTTGGAAAGTTGTCCAAACTGTTTCGAGTTTGTTGTTTTCAAAAGTTTTGCAAACTAATATTCAAAGTTTGGCATGTTGCAGGTCATTTTCCCGTTTGAATTTTGAAAACTTTGAAATTGTTTTTCCAAGCTGTTTTGGGTTTCTTTGTTATTGTTCCAGATTCTAGACTTTCATCAAACTATCAAAAATTAGCTTCGAAAATTGTTCTAGATTAGTCGAAGGTTTCACCAACAAATATTGCGAATTAGTCCAAACAAAAAAAACATTTATTAAGTCAGAGGGGTTGGCCTAAAAAATGTCAATTTCGAAATTTAAAATTTTGACAGCTGTTTCTGCATTGTTTCATGTTTGTTGTACATTGTTTCTTAGTTTTGTAAAGTAATCGTCGAAAACAAACAAATTAGTTGTAAATTGTATTAAATTTGGCAACAACGTTCAGGTTAACTAGAACAATTTTAAATTTCTTAAGGTGGGGAAAAAATGAAAGTAGTTAATCGATGCCGGTTCTAGACTACAAAATGGACGAATGAAACTTGGGACTCATCGCGTTCCAAAACCTGTACCAATATTAGAAAAATTAAAACGGAAATACACGTCTACAATATTTAAAACAAAAGAAGAAGACAACAACACACGTTTACACTTACACACATGGATATAAGTCAACACACAGACACACACATTCAAACGCATGGGCATGTTACACACTGTATATAGTCATATTTAGATAGTCATCCATTTTTGAGTCGTTATTCTATACATGATAAAAATGAAAATTATATATTATACATAAATGAGAAAAGATTATATAAGATATATTATATATATATATAGTCATAACTATATTGTTGTTATCGCATGTTGTTATATATTGTTAATGTTTATTATTAAAAGGAAAAAAATTGAAAAGAAACCGTCTCAATAGTTATAACTAGCCGTTGACCAATCGAGAGAGGTGTATAACATGCGTTAACTATTGTTTCCTGTCGGTTTATTGTTGTTTCGTTTCGTCCCCGTCGTGCAAATATCCTCATTCGATCGAATTTTTAAACTTGAATCAATTCCATCAAGGTACCTTAGCCAAAGTCTTGCCGAATTATTACAAAATATTAACGACCTGTCAAATTTAATTTAAATTTACTTATTTGACAGAATCCGACCGTCCAATCGTATTAAGCTTAATTAGTAAATCCGGTAAAAACTCCCTTTAATCTGTTTATGTAATCGATTTGATTTATTTTAAAATGAAGGTGTTTGCATCGCGGTTGTTCTCGTGTGAATTTTGAAATAATTGTATCCGAAGTGGAGACGAACTTTGTATAGAATTATTCTAAATTGCGTTACCGATATTATTATTAAAATAATTAAAAAAAAAAGAAAGAGAAATATAACGATTTCCTTCATAAATATATATTTTTTTGTTTAGGTTTTACGTGGTAATAGTTCGTTAGAGGTAAGCTGTGTTCTATGCTGGTCATAGAAAGAGAAAAAACAAACAATTATAAAACTAAATATTTAAATGTGGTAAAAATGGCATTCCTATATAATTCGCGAAGCGAAATTGCGTTCATTCAAAATGATTGAGTATGTAGTTTAGAAAGGTTTATTTTTGTATAAAATATTATTAAATAGATGTATATGTAATATATATTTTTGAAAAAAAATAATAATAGAAGAAGAAAAAGATACGAGATGTAGAGAGAATATATTTAAAAAAAAAATTTAAAGTAACAGAGAGATTATTTATTATCCATTAACAGATTCTTGCGAGGAAAAAAGAAATTATTGGGATATCTACTTAAAAATTTTATTTTTCTACACCCATCAATGCAAGCAAATATTTTATTAAAAAAAATATAATCGTCTCGTCAAGGATTCGAACCATGGACCTTCCACTCACCGGGCGGATGAGCTGCCAATTGCGCCAATAGGTGTTCGAACTATGTTGGCGCAATTGGCACCTCATCCGCCCGGTGAGCGGAAGGTCCATGGTTCGAATCCCTGACCAGACACTTTTTTTTTTTTTAATAAAATATTTGCTTGCATTGATAGAGGTGTAGAAAAATACAATTTATATGTATACGTCAAGAAACACTTCGTTGTTTAAAGGGATATCTACTTATTATGGAAGGTGTTTCCGATTTAGTGAAATGATTTTCTCAGATAGTCTCGTTTCAGCTCGATACACTTTCCTCAACTTTCCATTGTTCAATATCTTCGTGTTCTCGCTGTTTATAGCGAGAAAGATCGAGCTCCTTAACATAGCCATCAATCGCAGACTCCACCTCTTCATTGTGGGCAAATCTTTTACCACTGAGAGCCATTTTTTCGCTGTGCCGGTTCTGGATGACACAATACAAAACACCAACCACAAAAATTTATTAAATTTATTTTGGATGGTGGCTCCGTAATAATACATTTACTGCTGATGTGATGCCTGGTAGAAGTCATTTTGATAAGTTGGTCGAACGGTTTAATGCCACAATTATTAAATCTGTTCGTTGGATTGCGGTGTGGTAGTAGGCACACCATAGCTGCATGATTAACTCTGAACGATCTCTAAATCATTCTATAAACATCTCTGTTTACGTTTATTTAGTATGGGGTGGCAAGTAAATGCAATTCCAAGGGAAACTTCATCCATAAATTCAACCTTCACCCAATGAAGGCAGGCTGAGGTCCCTCTCTGAGGTCGTCTACCCTTTTAGAGCTTAGAATTTTTGAGCTTTTAAAACGATTCGATTTTGGTTCTTCCATCGATTAGGGTGTCAAAAAAATTTCTTAACACTTTTTTGTTGAACATCATAAGTAGTTGCAGCACTTAAGGAAGCCATGTCGTCCTACACTATCCCTGTTAGCTAGGGCTATGATCTCTTATGGTTCGATAATAATTTGTGTACTTTATCTGACAATTTTTTTTCATGATTATGAGCGTTTAAATCAGCCTCCCATTTTCATAATTTCTTCGAAAGTTCCGAGATGTTTTAAGTTTGTTCTGCACTATGCTTGCAGTCGTCTAGCAAAATAATGTTAAAAATTAATCAATCAAAGGGAAAAACGATTTTTAAGTTGGCTCCCCATTCTTAATATTTTGAAAGTTGTTCCAAATTGAGGTACTTTTTAAGCCAACCTGCCCTCCTCCCCATCTCTAAACTTGACATTTTGAAAGTTGTTCTAAATTAAGGGTATTTTTTAAGCCAACCTATCCTCCTTCCTTTTTCTAAACTTGACATTTTGAAAGTTGTTCCAAATTAGGGTATTTTTCAAGCCAACCTGTCCTCCTCCCTTTTGCTGAACTTGAAATTTCGAAAGTTGTTCCAAATTAAGATACTTTTTAAGCCAACCTATCTTCCACCCTTTTTCTAAACTTGACATTTTAAAAGTTGTTCCAAATTAAGCTAAGGGAAAAAAACGATTTTTGGCCCCCATTCTTAACATTTTTAAAGTTGTTCCAAATTAAGGTACCTTTTAAGCCAACCTACCCTCCTCCTTGTTTCTAAACTTGACATTTTGAAAGTTGTTCCAAATTAAAGTACTATTTAAGCCAACCTGTCCTCGTCCCTTTTTCTAAACAACATTTTGAAAGTTGTTCCAAATCAAGGTATTTTTAAGCCAACCTATCCCCCTTCCCTTGTTTAAACATGACATTTTGAAAGTTGTTCCAAATTAAGGTATTTTTTAAGCCAACCTACTCTCCTCCACTTTTCTAAACTTGACAAAGATTTTGAAAATTGTTCTAAATTACTTAACGTTGGTCCTGAGTTAAAACCAACGCCATTTTTTTTTTTTTTTTTGTTCCATGAATTGGAAGTTATTCTACGTTGTCTTACATTGGTCCTGCACTATTCAAGAGTTTTGCAAATTAGATGAAAAAACGCATTTTTTAAGCCAGCCCTCTTTTTCCTAAACGTTACATTTTGAAACCAATTAGAAGTTCGACGTTTTTTAACATTATTCTAGAGTTTTGCAAAATAATGTTGAAAATTAGACGAAAAAGATATATTTCAGGCTTGTTTCCCCGTGTTTTGGGATTGTTCCGGATTTTTGTAAAACATAATTTAAAAAATAGTTTTGAAAATTGCAAATTAGACTGGAAAAAAAGCGTTTATTGCCACCCCATCCCGCCCCTAATTTCTAAAATTTTCCAGACTGTTTTAGGTTTGTTTGTTGTTGTTCCACAATTTTAAAAAACAATAACACTAAACACTTCAACCCACAAAACACCAAAAAACTTTTTACTAAAACTCAGACACGTTTCGATAGCAGAACTGTCATTATCAAGGCGATAGTAAGTTTTATTATCGGGGGGTGGGTTGTAGTGTTTAATGTTCTACTTCTCCACCAAGAGATCCAGTGAAGACGTCCACCATCTCCTCGGAATTTTGAAGTTTAATTTAGACTTTTTCATGAGTTTTGCCAACAAATTTTGACATTTTTAAAGTTGTTCCAGGTTGTTTTAGGACTTTTCCAAATTTAAAATTTTGAAGGTTTTTCCCCTGCTGTTTGAGATTGTTTCGTTATTGTTCCAAAATTTTGTAAATTGTACAAATTTTAGTTAGACGGTTTGAGGAAGTGGACTTTTTTTTTTTTACGAACAGCTATTACAGGTCGACCAGAACGCGGTGGCAGTGATCTATTGTTAATGTAACAATATAATTAGATCCACCTCTTACGCAGCTGAGTGCTGCAACGTCATGCGTGTACCCAACCTCTCTGAGTTAATTCAGAAGAGAGAATCATTTCACGTATCGAGAAACATCGATTTCATAACCAACCCCCTCCCACTTAAAACAAAAAAAAAAACACAAGATGATTAGTAGACGTATAAGTAAATACTCGTTATATGATTTCCCTCCTTTCTCCCCAAAAAATAATATTAATAAAAATTAAGGTAGCAATCGATTGTTGACGGCAAAGTTTTTTAAATTGAGAAGCCGCATGTTCGGGGCATAGTTTCATCGTCTATTAAATGTATTTGTCATGGTAGATAGTTCGTTTCTTAATCTTAAAATTCATTCAGATTAAATATTAAAAAAAAAAAATACAAAACAAGAGAAACAATAGCACAAAAAGTAGTGTACGGAAAATTGAAAATCTGCGTTAACTTGTTTATTAAACGATCTATTTCCTATTAAAACTGTGCTTTAACATCAATGTTTATAAAATTTGTATATATCAGATTCAGGATTTAGCTACATATTATTAATATATAATAAATGATTCATTCTTTCGATATATCGCTTTTGAAATTTCAAAAAAATAAGAAGTATTAGATTGTGTATTATTTTTTTCTTAAATAGAGCTTACCTATTACCTAGGCATTAATATACAATCCAATACTATTACAAAAAAAAGAATATATATTGTGCCGTATATGCCTCCGATTTATAAAACAAAAAACAATTCATATATTAAAGAAAAAAAAAACATAAAATATTACTTGCTGTGATATATATATGATGCGATTATGAAATAGTAAAAGCAGAAAAAAAGCTCATGATCGTATTAAAAAAAGGCGATCTTTCACCGTATCTTTCAATGTGTATTTAGCGATTCTATTTCTATATTTTCGGTGGATGTGAAAGAACGTCTACTTATCCAATGTGAAAGAGAGAGAAAATAGGTCCACAACATTATTAAATCCAATGTTCCCTGTTGCTGTCGTATTGAATGACGACCGATCCGTTGGTTACGTATGTCTTGTTTTGTTCGGGTTAAATTACCTGCCGAAAACAAAATCCAGAAACATTTGCTTCTATTTTTGATCGCTTTTCAGCTTAGCATCTTCTTGGTTATGGTTATGATCGTTTTGAGGTTGTTTTATTCTATTATATCGGCGCCTCCGCCAAAATTTGCCAAGATAATATTGGTAGATCAGCTTCTAAAATTTAACATCATCGTCATGTCGAAGGAAAAATTCGCTAGTTGCTAAAGCAGGTCAACAGAAACCTGAAGTTGGCCAATTTCTTTAATAGCTTGAACATCGTCTCCCATATTAAAAGAAAGCCCGAATAGTCTTTCATGCCTGGCCATAATCAGAGAAGATATTTCTCTGGGTTTATTAAAACTGACAGTCCATTCTTTAAAGTGTAGCAAACTATTTAATGAAATATTTGAGCCTAATCCAGGAATCGAACCAGGTAGATCTACTAGATGTACCTGGTTCGATTCCCGATTTAGATCTTAACTCTTTCTTCTTCTCTCTTTTGTCTCGTCTTCAATTGTAGCAACTTTCTTGTTTTCTTTGTCATCGTTCGATGAGAACTATTTCGTTTCTTAATTTTGTTTCAATTCAAGCCAAACTATTTCTAATTTGCTTCTCATCTCGAAACAGAAAGCTTTGGGAGCAAATTTCGTCAATTTTCTAACCTTTAAGGGGTCTACAGACGATACGATCGGTGGTTAAATCTGTTATAACATCGTTTGGAGGAAAAACCACGACTGATTTCTCTTTACGTTTTCATTTTCAATTTTGTAGTACGTCAAGTCGTAGAATGTTTGTACAGTCGCCCAACCTGTTTCGCCTGCCGCAATCGACCATTTTGAAGGCATTTTGCTGGATAAACGAAGAAGGGATGATATTATATCATCCCCAAGATGTTTGTACATTCTTTATCGTTATTTTTCGCTAAGGGGTAGGGGATGGGCCGAAACAAAACTAGCACTCCTACAATTTCCGGCACTTCAAAGTATCGGAGAAAAAAAGAGTGGTGATGACGAGAAATTGGGATCCGAAATCTCATACAAACTGGGTCACTTCACTATTATCTAGAGCAA
Source organism: Holotrichia oblita (assembly GCA_023690525.1). Lineage (NCBI taxonomy): Eukaryota > Metazoa > Arthropoda > Insecta > Coleoptera > Scarabaeidae > Holotrichia > Holotrichia oblita. The sequence goes on along the minus strand of CM043016.1, from coordinate 186,396,431 downwards.
GGGTTTTCGATCTTTTTTTAGTGCAAGGGCCAAAAATCGATCTCACATCGTCCGAAGGGCCACAATGCTCCACGTCAGTATACCACCACATTAATAAAATTTAAAAAAAAAACATAATTTCAAAGTGCAATAATCTTTCATGGTTAAAAAGTGCAATCAATCAACTTGTTGACGCTTATCGACTTGTTGAGTTTTTTAAGTACAACAATGGTACTTCCTCTTAAAATATTAGTCATTCGTATAATAAGTTGGTACACGTAACACAACTTATACAGTATCTTGAAAGTTTAAAATAAGAACTTGCCCAAGACCCCAAGGGGTCGATTTCAACTACTTGGGAATCCCTGTGTTAGATGAACTAGATGAACTAGACCAAATCAAAACGATCGCGGTGCAATTAGTGGTTGAACAGATGTTATCGGGTATAATAATCGATTGAAGGTGATTAATGGAGTCTTTTCCGAAATCTAATCAAATCTAACCAAACTCTTAACACGTTTATGTTTTTAAAAATCATCTGAAGAACTGTGTGGTGAACGAGTAAGAGGATTTTGAAGTTTGAATTGGAGCTGTCCGTTAAGATTTTCGTTCACTAATCTTAATAGTTTAGTGTAGGTTTAGTGTAATGTCCGGATGACGGAGCTGGTAACTCATTTTGTTCAAAGAATCGACAGCAGATTTAGATAGATGATGCTTCATTGAAAGAGATTAGATTCCTATACGGACTCTACCTACAATTTCTTGTTTGGAACAGACAGGGATATGACTTAATTCTTTTAAAGCATTATTATGAAGATTCCCTTAAGAATAGGTTCAATTTATTTTGACAAGTACTGAACTGTCAAAGCATAATTAAATGTCAATATAATAGCGTAATGTTTCTGGCATCATTTTTTGTTTTTGGCAAGTAATCCCAATCCAATCGCAGCGTATAAAAATATTCTTGGATATCTCGATTATTAAATATAACTTTGACAGGTATCGAAGGATATCGTTGTACCACCTCCTCCTTTCCCCTTCCTCACCCCCCAATCGAGTCGTTTCCTACCATTAAACTTACATTGGAACTATCTTTCATGTATATTATTCTGACTCTATAATTCTCAATAAAAACAATCAAAATTCAACTTCCATTTTTATAGGAATTAAATGAATTTATTAAAAGAAACAAAAAAAAAGCCAGGCGTAAAGCGATGGGATCCTTTTTAAAAGATAAATGTCCATAATTTTGAAATAACGATTTAAAAAAAAAATTTAAAGGTGTTATAAAAGATTTTTCGATTTTTAACGAAATTTCAAATTTCAATCTGTCAATTCTATTTTTATTTTATAAAAGAGAAATTGTAGAATTTTTTATAACATGGCTTTATATATTATAGAAACCCTGAATAATTCGCAAAATGATTAAATAATAATTTTTAAAATAATATTAGAGTAGTGGAATACATTACACAGTTTCAAAGAGATAAAAAAAAGTCCTTTAGATATATACTATAAATAAATATAAATATATGATATTTAGGATGTAGGGATTAAAAACAAAAAAAAAAGGTGTAGGTGATCTTATAATGCAGGGGTGTTCTTTTTTGACCGGTTTTTTAGGTCGATGATAGTGTAAGGTCTTCAGACCTCATATAATTCTGCGATAAGTTACCATAGAATATAAAAATATTCATGATAAAAAAAAAATGTTTCAAACTTGTGTGTTAGTTTAAATGAATAATAAAAAAAAATGCACTTATATATATTTTTTGTAATTATATATATATTCATTAATTAAGTAAGGAAGATTTATTTGTAACATATAACTTTGTTATAGTTTTTGTGGGTTAAACATGTTTGTTGTAACATAAAGTGTATGATTACGACGAAATCTTGTTTCCCGAAACAATAATCGAACATTACACAAATTTCTACCTCGATCTATCGCGATTTAAAATTTTATTTTCGAAAGAGAAATACAATTCCGATTAGATACAAGATTTCGCCGTTTCACAACTAAACTAGAGAAAGAAAAAATATTTTCATGTATAAATTTTATTTTACATTTTAATAACACAGGTCTGATTGATGTATACATGTATAGAGATGTATCTTTCTGTGTTAATACTACTTTCCGCTGAAGAAAATACGGATATGAAAGCGATACATAATTTTAAAAAAGATAAAAATTGTTTTCTTTATTTTCTATTATAAAATATAATTTATAATTTCTATGTCCGCACTCTACAAGCTATGATAAGATTATTGTAATGATAACGTTTTACCAAGCTATTTACACACGTTATATATCATGGTTTGGAGTTCACGTTTTTTTTTTTTTTTCTAATTTTATTTTTCTTATAGGTTTATTCACAGCATTGTCAAGAAACACATTATAACTCAATAAAATCCATAGTGCCATATATCGTCTTATTCTCATATACCTCATTTTTATCATGCACACGATCGTTATTTATAAATCCATAAATATATATATCTCTCTCTCTCTCTTTATCCTACACTTTCACACTGATTAATCGATTTACGTTTCGTGGAAATTAATCGAAATAGTCCTCGATTAACGTTAACGTATGCATGCAAAGATTTATTTCGAAATTAATTTCGTTAATATTTAAACTCGGCTGTCAAATTTTGACGTTTACGACGTATGTAGACATGAACTCGCCGATTTCTTTTCAGGTTTTATATTTTCTCGAACGGGGCGAAGATAGCAACATCTAATGCCTCTCTCGAACCAGTCTACGGAAATAGTTCCTTCGAACCGGCCTCTTTCTGGGACGATTACAAACAGCGTCTTCCGGACCGTTTTTCCTAAACCAGCGACAGTAATCATAATCGATGTATGTATATACTTGATTTGGAAGAATGTGATGACAGTTCTAACTGTCAAAAACCTGTCAAATTTTGACATTTACGACGTGGACATAAACTTGTCGATTTCTTTCGCTAAATCGGCTAGATCTCGGTTAAAGCTTCTGACGCACTGTAGAGAGTAAAGGTTGGCAACATCAGTTCGTAACCAATCTGAGGAGCCAGGCAGGAAAATGCAAATTAAATGATCTTCAAGACAGTTTATAACCAAGACAGTTCTAATCTGTGAAATAGCAGATCCCTTAATGCAAGGCGATTCACTAACCCTAGACCAGGCTGTAGAGGTATGCATAATCATGGCGAGCTGCCCAGGGAGCAGAGTGCTGCAATGGGTCCAGGAGTAAGTCCAATACATAAAAGCAAACCAGGGAAAGATGTTAATAAAGGAACAGAAGCGACCGTTCGGTGTTCAGCTACCAACTGCTTTATTAATAAGTGTTGCCATCCTATACTCTCTACACGCACGAGATTATTTAAGCGACGCAGATATTGCTCAAGCATGCGTTGGCGATTCTTCTAGCGTCAGGAAAGTGTCATTGTTTTCCTAGCTGGCGTACTGCAGGGGTTCCTATTCTCTTCCTAGTTTTCATGGTTTCTTACCGATGAAAAGTTGACGTCTCCTACGGATGCTTTCGTCTTAATTTCAATGTTCTTTCGTTGCCGAACCGGTAGAATCCCAACCGTTACCTTCCATCCACCAAAACTCTGACGACGAAAGTAATCTTTTAATTAATCGTCGATTCACTAATACTGCCCTGAAGAAGCTCCATTATCCTAGTTATGTTACTTCGCAGTGTCTATTTCAAAGGCAGGGAAAGACCCACTCTTTCCCCCTAAAACGTTCTCAAGGTCAAATTCTTTAATTTCCTGCGTTGCAAAGCTCCTAAAGGTCACCATTTTAAGGGGACTAATCGAGGAGATATTACTTCAAGAACTTGCCTAGCACGAGTTGTTGGGGTCATCCCACGAAATGCCAGCTCTTTCATCAGATGAAGACCGTTAAAAACGGACTTCAATCTGCTATTAATACTAATCTGTTATCAATACTAACTAATACTGCGCTGAAGAAGCTGCCATCGAAGATTATAGATGAGTTGGTCCGAGCTTATCCACCTATGTTACCTCCAAAGCTTGCAAAAGACCTGCCTCTTTTCCCTTAAAATGTTCAAGGTCTTCATTTCCTGAATTACAAGCTTTTTCAGGGTCATCATCTTAAGAAGGCTAATACGGGAGATATTCGTTCAAGAGTTTTTGGAGTCACTGCACCAAATGCTAGCCCTTTCATCTAATGGAGGCCGTTAAAAAAACGGAATCTTCATTCTCACTTTAATTAGAATTAGATTAGATTGATGGTAGTGGACGTCCCACAGGGGCCTGTGCTAGTCCCTGATACTAACTAATACTGCGTTGAAGAAAGTCCCATCCAAGATTATGAACGATCTGATCCATCTCTTTTTCGTCGAATGGATGATTCCCACTTTAATGATAGACACACTTAACATACTTTGAATATATGTTAAAGATAAAGTTGTCATGCATCTTCTTAATAAGGTGGCAAAAGATGGAACTATAACACTCTTGCCATTGACCAACACTCTTGACATTGACGTTTGGATAAATGAAAAATCTTAGAGTATCGATTTAATGCTTTTTTCCCTTGATTACGTCCAGTTAGTAACGACTTACCCTGTTCTTAGATCTGTCTTAGACGAATAAGGAGGTTAGGATCAGCTTCTTACGACATTATTGACATTACAATGACAGCTGTCAAACTAAGTTGTACCAAAACGTCAAAATTGAGCCGTCGTGAATTTTAAAAGATGAAAACAAATTTAAATCTTTGTGTGTACGATACTTTTAACTATTCCATTAAATTTAATATAATATATAACAAGAATAAATAAATAAATAAATCGAGTATTTATTTAATAGCAAGAACTATCACAATATCATCAATTAATTTAATTTAAAAATTAAAAAAAAACGAAAAAAAAACCAGAATGGGAATCTCTCTCTCTCTTAAACATGACGTGATTATGTATTATTACCGTTGGTATTATTACAAAATAAAAAAAAGAAGAAGTATCTGTGATAGAGTATATATTCACAATTCGCCCGTGGATATGACCGCGCTTGCCGTGTATACCTGCATAAAAAAGAAAAAATCACACAAAAACACTCTTTTCGTACAACGACATCCTCTCATGACGATCATTTATATTTAAAATAGTCTACGATAAATATAAATAACTAATATGTTGTTCTCTCTCATTTATTTTTTAATAGGCCTATATAATTGTTTTCTCCGTCCATCTCGATTCTTATGATGATATCTAGTCGATTTGGTAAAATAAATGTTAATAAAATAGGATTTGTATACTGTTTTACCTCTGTAAATGATGATTTTTTTGTTCAATAAAGAGACGTTAACTTGAGCACTTGATGAAAAGAATCTTTATTAAAGAGAAAAAAAAAACACAAAACAGAAACAAAGACAATATTCCGGATTAGAAAATTTTAAATGATTGTAGAGCAAACTTGATCAAAGATGACGTATTGATATGTATCTATGTAGTGGGAGAAGATATCAAAAAATAAGGTAAGTCAATGCATCACTACTTCGTAATAATTCGGGGAAAAATTAAAGATAGGTAAGTATATATGTGGTAAGATTGTCCCAGATTAGAAATGACTTTTCGAGTTATATATCTCTCAACACCATCCATATCAGAGTGAAGATCATCTGGCACGTCTTCAGAGGGACGTTGAAGGTAGGAGATTTAAATCATGTGATTTGGAAGAATTATGACAGTTCTAACTGTCAAATTTTGACATTTATGACGTAGATATAAACTTGTCGATTTCGTCTCAGGTTCTGTCGCTAAATCGGCTAGATCTCGGTTAAAGCTTCTTAGGCACAAGATTATTTAAGAGAAGCAGATATTGCTGAAGCATCTATATTTTCTTCCTAGTTCTCATTGTTCCTTACCGATGAAAAGTTGACGCCTACGAACTTCTTCCCCGACATGTCGTTTATTAATTAACTCTTAGAGGGGTGTGGATGCTTTCGTGTTCATTTCAATATCCTTTCGTTGCCGAACGGGTAGAATCCCAACCGTTACAAAATTGAGGATAATCATCCTGCCACTCCCTCTTTCATCCCCCATCTCTGACAACGAAAGTGATCTTCTAATCAATCGTCGATTCACTAATACTGCCCCGAAAAAGCTCCATTATCCTAGTGATGTTGCTTCCCAGTGTCTATTTCAAAGCCAGAGAAAGACCTGCTCTTTTCCCCTAAAACGTTCTCAAGGTCAAATTCTTTAATTTCCTGCGTTGCAAAGCTCTTCAAGGTCATCATTTTAAGGAGACTAATCGAGGAGATATTACTTCAAGAACTTGTCTAGCACGAGTTGTTGGGGTCACCCCACGAAATGCCTGATCTTTCGTCGAATGAAGACCGTTAAAAACGGACTTCAAAGTTTAGAATCTTCACGATATCCTAATCTGTTATTAATATTAACTAATACTGCGCTGAAGAAGCTGCCATCGAAGATTATAGATGAGTTAGTCGGCGCTTATCCAGTTATGTTACTTCCAAAGCTAAAACGTTCAAGGTCTTAATTCCTTGAATTACGAACCTTTTTAAGGTCTTAAGGAGATTAATGCACGAGATATTCGCTCAAGAGCTGTTGGGTTCCTCTGTAAGGGTCACTCCACCGAATGCCAACCCTTTCATCTAATGGCGAGGAGGAGAATTACAACACTCTTGCCATTGACCAACACTCTTGACATTGACGTTTGGCTAGTGCCGTTACCTAACGTTTATCGATAAATGAATAATTATCTTAGAGTAGAGAACTTTAATGCTTTTTCCCTTGATTACGTCCAGTGAACAACGACTTACCCTGTTCTTACATCTGTCTTAGATTAATAAGGGAGGTTAGGATCAGCTTCTTACGACATTATTGACATTACAATGACAGCTGTCAAACTAAGTTGTGCCAAAACGTCAAAATTGAGCCGTCGGGAATTTTAAAAGATGAAGGAGGAATCTTTGCTCCTACTTTAATGATAGATCATTTTCTGCTCGTCATGATACCAATCTCTCTCCGATTAGATTGATGGTAGTGGGCGTCCCACAGGGGCCTTTCCTATTCCCAAATCTGTTCTTAGTACTAACTAATACTGCGATGAAGAAGCTCTCATTGATGATAATGGACGATCTGATCCGTTAGTCACCCCATTTGACGGTAATCAAAGACAATAAAATACTTGCAACACTTTATTGAAACCTGCCAATCAACTTTACAAAAATAGAAGTGTGCGACATGTCAAGATAGAATCTGTATTACGTACTATAAACGTAGGTAATCTACACACGTATATTATGGTGAACTATATCATTTATCACGCGAGTTTGATCTAAAATATAAAACACAAGTAAACTTCGATTAAAGTTCTTGGAAACACATTAAGCGAAATCTACTTGTTCAGTTAACAATTCTTATTCATTCTTAGTAATTAATACTTATTTTAATTAAATTACTATGGCAACAAGAGAAGTACTATAGTGTTATAATAGCTAGAATCACATTATAGCTGCTCCAGTGTAATAAATAATTTCAAACTATACCTTTTCAACTTGTACAAGTTGAAAATGTTTAGTTTGGTGTAATGGAAAGCATAACTTTTTAAAAAACAAGCGAATTATAACGTGTATATGCGCTAATAAGTTTGGAATGTATTTATAAATATTATTTTATAATATAATAAAAAAATTAATTATAAAAAAAATAACAATAAAATTATTTATATAAAAAAAACAGTAATACTAAAATTGTAAGAGATATAATATAACATGATTGTAGATGTGTTATTTCCACTGTAACAAATTAGTTTGTTTGAAGGGATTTTGGTAGAGAGATAGGTAGAGGACATTAAACGGTAAAATCATGTACCGTTGAATTATATTTTGTATAGGAACTAAATTGTGAGTATTTAATAAGATTTAACCCTTTTTTTTCATCGAATTTGATTTAAAGGATGATGGACCATGTATACAGATTGAATGACAAGTCCGTGTGCAGGGCCTCCTGTGCGGAAAAAATGCGAACTAAGTGACAGTTCTCCTGAAGAGCTGTGTTTGTTTAATTCATTTATGTTTGTGCAAGAGCTTAGAATTTTTTAAAATTTATTCGAAAATGAACTCAGTTCTTCGGGATTTAATTAAAACACATTTGCACATACACAAATTACACGGCTGCAATTGCAGCGGTAGTCAGATAAATGATACAGCTGCAAAAAAAACCGCTGCAACTACTACCCACTAAAGATTAAAAAAAAAACTAACTAGGAAATGGTGGTCAAACGAAAATATTTACTTCATCCTGAATAGGTTGAAGGTGAAGGTCTTCGTGCTCGAAATCCTACAAAATGAACAATTTGAGTTCAGAGAAAATTTACCTACGGAGTTTCAGCTCTTCGAGGTGACACAGGCCATTCGTAACTCTTTCGAGGTTCGTGAGGTGGACACGGTCTGGCATGAGGACCTTCTTCACAAGATGATCCACGCAGGGGGTCAGAGTCGTCAGCTCATATTTTACCTCAAGAATCTTTAACTCGTAAGATTGGAGTCCTCCATCTCTGCGTTGAGGGTTATAGTAGGAGGCCCTCAGGGATCATTGCTTGCTCCAACTTTATTTTTGATATACATATATGCATGATCTCTCTCTCTAGCAATTTATGCTGATGAGACAGCTATCTATACATCATCAAGAAATGAGGATATCGTATGTCGACGGCTGCAGGGGAGCAATTTAATGCTATTAACGAGGCGAAATATGTCACGAGGAAGAGGGGCTTCGACTTCCCTGGAGCCAATCCGCTTTATTTTGGATCAAAACTTAATCTTCGATCTACACACTGACGCGATCGTTGACTTGAAAATCCCATCCCTTAAGGACCATCTATCAACTGTAGCCAATAAGACGCGCGACCGTACAACCACTGCTGCAAATCCTCTGGTGTCACATCTAATGGAACTAGAACTAGACCCCGACCGACCACCGCCCAGGGTAAGAGTCAACAGAGTGCTGAACATTGACAATCCATAGAAAGCCTACACTTACGAAGATCACACCATCTTAGCCCAAGCCACCACACTTCAATGGCCGGATGGGCCCAACAGAGAGATAAAAGGGATAAAGAACTTTGCGTTCAACCCTGTCGCAGAACAGAAGGACCACCGACTGATGTTTTGTTCGAAAATCTAGAACAGAGAGTTCTCACCAATCAGTTGATGAATCAATGACCAAGTTCAAGGGAAGATCTTCCTTCCACTAAAACCCATAAAAGGAGGAATAAAGATGTGGCAAAGATGCGATTCATTTACCGGTTATACAGGATGTTTCTGAATTGATACGAAAGATTTCAAAGGGTGATTCTTCAGCAAAAATTAAGGAGGGTCTTTCATATAACTTTTTGATGATGATTTTATGATTTTTTTTTAATAAATGATAACGTCTTTGTGAATTTATAGGAAGTTTAAAGATTCTGAGCAGTATTTTATTTTTTTGTGATCAAACTAACAATTTTATGATAAAAAGTCAAGACATAAAAAAGTTGTACATTGAGTCTGTTTTTTTAAATCAAAATTTAGGCGCATTAAAAAGTTCTGATGCAAAATATTATAGGGGTTGTTCTTTTCAGCCCCTTGTGATTACATTTTAGGGTAACAAAAACACTCAAAAACTGCCATTTTATTAGCATCAGTTATCTGCCAAATTTCATTCTTCTAAATTTTTCCAAAGTAGATTATTAAATAAAAACAAATTTTTTTACCTAATTTTAAAGGGCTGTAACTTGAGGGAAAAGGGTATTGAACAAAAAGTTATATGAAAGACCCCCTTAATTTTTCCTAAACAATCATCCTTTGAAATCTTTCGTATCAATTCAGAAACACCCTGTATATCCAAGATTTATTCAGGCAAAGAGACTAATGCGGTAGATGGTACCCTTGGAGAACGTGTAGTTTTTTTTTTTACTAGCTATAATCTGTTGAATACACTCAACTATCCATGTTTGGGGACATGCATGAGCAATCGCTAGATGGAATGACACAAAAGAAGTGCTTCTAATGTCTAACTGTCATAGACCCACCCTGGGTATTAAAAAAAGAACCCTTAAAACTGGGGGGTGGCGAGAGGGGGAGGGGGGGCAGAGATTTACTGGCCTGACGCAATTATGTTTTATAATTAATTCATGGGCGGCGTGGATCTAGCCGATCAAAAAGTATCAACCTATGACCTAGACCGAAAATCAACAAAATGATGGAGGAAGGTCTTCTACATGCTGTTGATGTCAGCAGATTGTCAACTCCTGGATAATATTCAACGAAATCCAAAATAAAAAAAGTTCTTTATTGAGTTTTCTTGTTTCCCTTGGGAACAACTAATCGAACTCAGGACGATGTGGAAGGCATTCCAAACGAAGAAAGGAGATGGCGAACGTTAGCGATCACTTACCACAACAAATTGGAACTAGAAGGAGGTGCTATAGGTGTTCGCAAATGAAGAAAGAAATATGTACTAAGACCATTTGCATGGCTTGTGACATTATTTAAAAAAAATGTTTTTCTTCGTCATCACGTACAAATTATCTACCCATGTATGATTGTTTTTCTCAATAAACAGTTTTAATTCTTATACTAAATAACGTACTGATGGGACAAATTTGACCCAGTAAAACAAACTGCTGGGACTAATTTGTCCCATATCCTTTCCAAGGACCTAGCCCCACAAAAAAAATTACACAAGTTCTTTTGACACTTTCCTAGTGAGAATACATCAAAAATGATTAATTTTGGAGATCCTCCAGAACAAGATGCTTCGAATGATCGTGGGGGCGCCCTGGTTCGTTAGGAATATCCAACTCAAGGCGGACTTGGGCGTCCTATCACATCTTGGAGAAGATAAGAACTTCAGCGAACCCTTTGGTGTCCTGTTTGGCCGGACTCGACTCTAACAGACGACCCGACCGTCCAAAAAAGATACGGAGAGCTCTTGAAATCGCCGACTAGGACGATCTTTCGAAAGTGAGATCGGACTAAACCAGCACAACCTCACACAGAAACTCATAAGACTTGAAGGGCCTTTACAAGCGATGAAGGGGCTAAAGGACCATCCAGCCCAGCCATAGAAGAGAAGAGTTGGACCATAGAAGTATGGGAAACGAGACCAGAATGAAAATTGACATCCAGACATAGTCAGATCGAGCCTAAGAAGAGTTACCTAACGTTCAAATATAATTAAAAAAAAAAACTTTATTTTTACAATAAACAATAAAGATAAAATATAAAATCATAAAGCGTTAGTATAAAGGATTAGTACACAATTAATTAAACTTAAAAAATCTTTGGCTAAAAAAAAACGATTAACAAAAAAATTAAGACTTACTCGTAAATCTAATTTGTTCTTGTTAAATAATATAAATAAAACATCTATTGCTTGCATCAATCAGCAACCTAAAAGAAGGGTGCGTTCGGGTTATCCATCTCTCTCACTCGCTCTCATCGTCTGCGCCGAAACACCGTCCTAACACCACGCAATTTCCGCATCATCGTCCTCCAATAACCCGAACGCACCTAAAAAAAAAAAAAAACACGGACATATCACAACATTAGTTAATTAATCTTATAATAATTGGCATGTTTTACGCGGTACCTGGATATCGTTAGTCTCAGTTGGGGGCGTCCGATCGACCACCGGCTGCAACAACTCGTCGTTATGTTGAACCTCACGTTTCGGCAGGAACGTCTTCATATCGGGTAAGATGATGATGATCCCTAATCCCATCGAGATATGCCACAAGCTGTGCAAATATTTGTAATTGCTTTGCGTTTGGAATAGGCCGTACATTAATAATCCTGCACCGGTAACTAATAAAGCTAGCGGTAAATAGATCTTGACGTATCTCCGGTTCGGGAAGCTCTTCCCTATCTTCCGGCGCAGATAGATCCAATGCCCTATTATGATGATCACCCCGGTTATTACGGGGACGAGGAATACTATTAAAGATTGTTTAGAGAGGGTGGTACCGAAGGCTAAGACTAACGCTCCCGTGATGTGACTTATCGACGACCACGGGAGAGGTATTGCCGCTACGGCGATCAAGGTCACCCAGATCGCTAGCAGGCCGGAGAAGAAATCGGAAAATTGGAGGACGTCTAGCTTGACCAGGCATATGCTTATGATATTTTCACCCGCGTCGCACATGTGATAAAAGGATGAGGATAAGAACGCCGATAGGTAAACTATCATTTCTACGTAGAATTTTTTCTTGTATGCAACGTAAGCGGCCGGTACGAAGATTAGATTGCTCAGAACTAAGAGGCAGAACTCTAAGATTATCATGGCGTATGGTGTTGCGTGGGTGTCATCGCCGCAATCCAAGCCTGTAATAGTAATAGATCTATATCATACATACATAAATATTGTTTAATTGTCTTGTAAATGTTTTGTTTAATTGCTGCGTTATAAGTTTTATTTTGTATGCAGGGTGAGCAAATTTCGCTATTACGCGATTGAACCTCTCTGCAAGCTGCATTCAAGCTTACCTGCGATTCTGTCGCTCATAAGTACAAAAATGAAAATTTGGCCCCCAACCTGGGGGCCATTTAATAATTTCTCACTTAACAGACATATAATTTGTGTCTAAGCCCTAATTTGTTGGTGATTTACCATAAAAATAACATAATCGAAGAAAAAAACAAGCCAAAAGCAGAGGGATCAAGTTTTGCCTGAAACAAAAATTGAAACATCGAAATTTGCTCACCCTAAAAGGTGATTTTAATATTGAAAAATTTCCTTTTTCTTTAAAATTGAACCGTTTAAAAAGCAATATTTACAGCAAATTTCCAATCACACACAATTCAAATTATAAATATTCTACCTGTTCTGCATTTTTTTGTAAAATCCTCAAATTTATCTTCTATAAAAGTTAAAAAATAAAGCAGCATGAAACAAAATTGTATGACAAACTTCTCAAACTTGTTACAGGACAAAAAAAATGTCTTACCTTTATAATTATTACTGCACAAACATGTTGAATAGAGGATACCTTGCGATATCATGAAAACACATCTCCCATTCTTGCCGCAGCTACCACCAATACACGGAAAAGAGCTGATATCGAATAAAATACTAGAATTACATGTTACATTCGTACGTTGACATGGACCATCGCAATCGCATTTTGAACCGCAATCTGTTTCGTTGATTATCATCGATTCACATCCAGTCGTACAATTACTACATTCTTCCTCTTTGCATGTTACTTCGCAGTCTCGGATGCATCCGTTATACTTATTTACGCAAGCCTCCGGACACTCACAACGAGTACACTCACCGCAAAATAATTTTAAAGTCATGTACCACCATCCCGAATCAGGATAAGGTAGTACTAACGAAGAATTTATTAAGGTCTTATTCAAGATTATCGGTGCTATATTAGAATCGTTCCCATAGACACATAGGTTAGGCCACGTCGGTATTTCCATGATTGTATTCCGTATACAAGCTATTACGATATGATTCTCCGGTTCTGCAGTCTTCTTTATAACACCTTCTTGTCTTGTAATTCGGGGTGCGAATCCAATTACGTAATCTAAATTACCACCGATATCTACAGCTTCATTTAAGAAGAATTTCAACGAAGTAAAATCCGTGCTCGTTAAATTAATCGATAAGGGAACTGTGCCATCGCTATTCGGATGTAAATCGAAATTGAAGAAGAAGCTTTCCGTTGTACCTGATCTCACCAAATTATATTCTTTATAATGAACGTACGATATTAAATGCTCGTTTCGTAGACTTTTAAAAACTGCCGATCGATATAAATCAGTCATGCTTAAATTTGTCAGTTTATTCTCGTTAACATAATCGTTTTGCGGTTATGGTTGCAGGCATCGAAGTGAAAGTTTTAATATCGAACATTAGACGTCCATACTCGTCTACAGCAGTAGTAGATGTCACAAAATGAAATTGCATGAAATACCACGTAGCGGGTAAGACCCCCACATGATAGTATACGGTATCGTTAACGTAATTCGATGCAGCGATTATAATCGTATTAAAGTGTGCTGTGCTTCCGGAATTATCGAAGAACTGCGCCATCAACTCCGTACAAATGCTGCAAAAATCGATATGTTTAATCATCAGAATTAAACGATCGTGTTCTTCGGGAATATAAAATTTATAAGTTTGATTCTCTTTCGAATATAAAGGCACCGTAATATCAATTTCGTTACTCCTTTCTAAATCGATTATAAAATATTTTTTTATATATAAAGATGCATCGATAAACGTACCACAGTCTGGCGTAAGACCTAAAATAAATTAATAGATTATTTGCTGAATCACTCTCTATAATATAATGATAATGAATTAAATTACCAGCTTGCGTTATTCCTTCGGTCAACGGATTCACAAATGGATGAAAGGCTGTCGCGTAATAATATCCCGCTCTAGGTGTCGTTAAATTGATGTAATGAGATTGTTTATCCGATAAGAAATGTAAATGCATTAGAGGAGAATGCGTTACATTAAAAAAATGTTCCGGTAATCTCGCGTCATTCGCATTTACTAACGGTATCGATCCATGTTTCATATACAAGATAACTTCATCTAAATTACATCCTATAATAAAATTAACGTAATACATTAAATATTTCGTACGTAACACTCTTACGGAATAATGAGAATTGCGTTTGATCTGCATTAAACTTAAATGATACGAATTCTGTATCATCTGGGACTTGAAAATGTATAATTACAGCGGATCCGTACCCAGTAAACTTACGCAGGTAATCGCTGTGCGCCTTCGACACCAATTGCAGATCATTTTCCGCAATGATTACTCGTAATAGTAGGATACTAAACGAAACATAAACCATGAAAATCATCTATAACACATCGAATTAAAATTAAAAGGAAATCAGTTGTATATACCATAGTTTTTTACCTTCACTATAAAGTAAAATTATAGTAATTCTTGTGTATTAACATTTAAACTGTGCTTAATAGGACAATTTTAATAAAATTCGGGAAAATATTCATTGTATATGTGACATAAATCAGATAAATCGGATTAAAATTTCCTGATAACTTATCATGTTTGAAAGGTTGAAAGGTTAGGTTAGGAAACTTATGTCATCTTTAAGTTTGTTCTTTTTGTTCTAACCTTTCGTGGTCTATCCGTAATGTAAAGTTTAATTATAGGTGTAATGTAAAGATTAATGTAAAGAAAGCATTTTAAGTTAAAACATATTCGATTAAATTAAACAAATAAATAATTTAATTAATTAATTAACATTTTTCACTAAATTCTAGGGATATATAATTTTATTTCTAGATGATTCGATAATGTTGGTAATACGTATTTTTGACTTCTATTGCCATTTGCTATTATTCCCAAATTCTTTTATTTTCCATTTTATAGATAGACAACAAAAATGTAATAGTTAAATATAGAGTGATATAACGAGACAACGATAATAGTCTCTGTAAAATTACGAGGAAACAGTTTTAATTGTATTCATCTACAGTTTTAAGTTATTTAAAGTGTTAAAAGCACATTGACAACTTGAAGCAAGCATTTAAATATTGGAAGTTTTATGCGATTTTCGAACTATGAATTCCACGGATCACCAGAATTGTTGCGAGGTCGGCGAGGAGGCAGGCCCGAGCACCTTACCTAACGCCGATACGAACGCTAACATTACAAATCGACCTAATAACGAATGCAAAGGTGCTATCCCTAAAACGAAACCTGCTGTAAAGATTAAACCGAGTTCGAGTAAGAAATCGATTAAATTCAATAATAATATCGATGAGATACCTAATTTATCAAGTGCTGTGCAAGAGGATATTATACAAGTTAACGGTATCTCGTTGAATTCGAATTTTGCCTCGTCGAGGAATAAAGATCCCGTATTCGATAACAAATCTAATTACGCAGCAATTAAATGTGATACTTCGGTTTCTTCCATATCAATCGCACATTGTAACGGCACCGATAAGGAGGTTAAGTTAAAATATTGTCAGTTTAGTGACGAGGACGATGAGGATGCGTTATCGATATCGGACGATGGTTGTATTTATACGTATAAGGGAGATCAAGATGCAGATCTTCCGATTTCGTTTTTTAGTTTAGATATGCCTGTAGAATCTCCGAATCCGATAAATCGACGGCAAAGTTCTAGTCCGGAGATGGATTTTTTAGAAATGGATTTCGATCCTGGGCCTTCTAGTGAATTAGAGTTCGATAATAATACGAATAGCGAAATAGAAATTAAAAAGACTCAAAACGTTAAACCGGATAAAGTTAATAACGCGGAAGCATCAATTTCTAGTGTAGAAACGACTTTAAATAATAAACAGTGTAGTAGTTCGGGGATAAATAGAATCTCTTCCGTAAAGCAAACCGATAATAGTAATAAAAATTCTAGTGATAATAACGTTAAAATAAACAAAAGTACTCGTTTACGTCAGAAACCCGTTAGTGAATGTGTCGAAATGAAAGCACAGAAACAAGAAACGCTTTTAAAAATGCCCTGGACTTGTAACATATCTGATCGAACTGTAGCATCTTCCGATTCCGTACTAACGAAGAAATATCATTGTATGAAAGGCGAGCTTGTATCACCTGTTGATAACCCGCAAAAAAATGGTACCCCATCTAGTACGGTCGTTTGTGATAACGCATGTGTTTGTTGTTATTCCGTAGATCCTTTCGGAAATGTCGAAACCACTGCGATGATTTGGACGGAACAGGAAGCTTATTTAAAACAAACAAGTCAAATCGGTCCTTCAGCTTGTGGAGCAACCGCTGTTATAAACACGTTAAACGCTTTAAAATTCCCGATTTCTTCCATGGAAAATATAAAAGCTTGCATAAACACGAGATTACGCGCCAATTCGAGCCCTTTAACTCAATATTTATTATCGAGGAGTATCGCTGGAACGACACATAAAGATCTTATCGATTGTTTACATAAAGTAACCGACGATAAAGTCTACGCTAGATTCTTCCATATGTATCCGGAACGTGTGGTGAATCTTCGTTCGTGGCTGGCGTTTTGGATAAATAAAGGTGCTGTGCCTATAGCTACGTTGAACTTGCAAAGATGTACGAGTGGGACCATCCCTGACGCCTGGCACCATCAGATGATATTCGGAGTGAATTCGAAAGGTGTTTATCTGTGTAATCCGGTGGAATGTGTCGCTCCGGAGCTGCTATGGCCGCAATTATCGTCCGAATCGATCCTACTGGTTCGTAGGAATGATGTTCTAGATCGGTGGAATATCAAGACTGATTTGCCAGAGCTTATGAATATTAAAAGTTATAGGTGGAGGAGTCTCAATGTTGTAGGTGAGTATTTATCTTTAGGCGGTACAGATCTAACGATGTAATATGGCGAAAAATGCAATTTTAATATAGTTTTTCAAAAAATGGGTAGTTTTGGCATTAATTCTAATATGATTCTCCTCTTCTGTCCATCAGAACTTTTCTATAAAAATGGGAGGTAAGTTGTCTGATCGAAGGCATATGTATGCCGGTGTTCCTCAGGGCTCTTTGCTGGGTCCTGAGCTCTTTATATTATATACGAGTAACATCCCGAGATCCATCGTCATAAAGCTATTTACTCCGACGATGCAATTACAACCTCGAGGAACAATGCCTTGGTTTGCTATCGACTTCAAAGGTCCGTGACCGAGATCTATGAGGGGGCCTATCAATAAACGCGCAATTCGATTCTCCATGAAAGGTAATCCTCCACCTGCGAATATTACCATCGGAGGCCAGAGATTGCCGTGGAAACCCACGTCCAGGCAGCACTTTTCTGCAACTGCTGCTAAGTTTCTGCGTGCTCGTTGGGCTGTGGCTCTACTCCTGTGCTGGAGAAGCTCACTTCTCATTTTTAAGACTTTTCTTCGACCTATTCTAACCTACGGTGCCCTGACCTGGTCCAACGCCAGCATTTCTCAAGTCAAAAGACTCGATGTACTTCAGAACCGGCAACACTCTGGCAACTCTCAGCTACACAGAGACTTGAAAATACCGCCGCTGAGCGAGTATCCGTTGAAGGAGAACCCTTCAAAGGACCTCGAGGTCGAAGAATCCACTGATCCAGCATTTGAGGGAGGTGAACCCTAGAAGGCTAACGAACAAAATGTCCAGCCTTAGTAACAACGGAAGCCCTACGACCAAAATCTATACGTAATTATTTAATAATTTGACAGCTGTCAAAAAATTTTAGAAGGTTGGTCGCCAAAATTGTAAATATTTGTTACAATTGACAGTTCGACACCAAATCTGTCAAAATTGTAGTGTTAACTGTCACAATTTTTCGCCATATTATACAGGTTTATATGTTTGATCGTATAATTTTAATCTTGTCGTTGCGTTTCCAGGTCAAGTTGCGAATTTAATATTCGAAAGTAGGAGGGAGCTGCGATTAGGTTTCAAGAACACCTCGCATATCAAGATACCGGCCGCCTATTCGTCCGGTATCACCTTGGTGATATCGGCGAATTCGAATTCGCGCTCTTTACTGCAACACTGTCCCGAATTGCCGATCCTGGACGTGAGTAAACAGTCCTGCGGTGGTCCTAACGCGTCCAAGAGTTAAAAATTCTTGTGTTTCTCAACGGCTTGTTTTATTATTTTTGTTCGTTTTTGTAAATAGGTATTGTTGATAAATTATTTATTTAATAATGTAATTGTAGGTTGAATGTGATATCGATTTTCTTTTTATTTTATTTTTTTGTTTCCATGAATTGTACTACTACACGAATACCGACCGCATGTATATTGATTCTATTATCGAGGATAGGTTTCTGTGCAGCTTGTAATTTTTATATCTTTATCGTTAAATTTGAAACGGAATAATATATATGAGGTGTGTATTATGTGCGTGCCATAATTAAGTTTTGATGTTTTTTTTGCCAAAGACTTTATTTACGCAACCTTTTAATTATTATCTGTAGCGCAGATATCGGAGTGTTTTATTCGGAGAAAATCAAATCAGAGCAGAGCAAGGACGTAAATTGCAGGTTTACTTTAGCGCCCGCGGGCGGTAAATTCAGAAATCAGAATCTGCGATGTATCTGAAGTATAGAGTAGTGGAGTACGGAGAGCTGCGCAGAAGGGCGCGGATCGCTACGTCACGGTCCATAAACCATTGCGACGTTAAGATCAAGTTCTGGTTCGTTAAAACTTGAATGTTCTTGAAATCGTACAATCCTAAAAACTTGTAATTAGGGCTAATGTTAGTCTTTTTGTTTTTAGTTCGCGCATGCAATTCTGCATCAAAACTTATTAAGGTATCTCATGCCCAAAATCAGCTCTTTTTGAGTTATACAATTTTTTTTTTTTTTCAAAAATACTACCAACTACAACGCTATCTTAAAAACTCTGTATTTCTGGAACGATTGCAGATGAGGACTTCGTATTTGACACGTTACTAGATGAAATACAGCGCATTAATTGTGTCTATGTACACAGCGCCGTCCAAAATTAACGCTCGTTAACTTAACTACAAGTTAAGCAACATCGAAAAGTTCTAACGAACCAGTTGCGTGAATAATCCTAATAAAAATGAGATCTAGTAAAGTGAACAGTGTTCAGATTTATCACTACGCAAGAGAAATAAATCCCATCTATTAAAATTTTATGAATATATACAGGGTGTCCCAGCTGACGCGGTTTCTTTGATAATTTGTTAATGATACAGTAAGAGAAGAGTTTCAAATAGAAGTTGTCCCTATTTATACGACGCATAGCTAGAAAATATTTTCTAATATACAGGGTGTCCCAGTTATAGAGAAAGTCGCTAAAGAACATCTAACAACTTGACAGCTCAGATTAAAGTAGGCAGAGCCATCTAACCATATAATATTCTACATCGAATTTAACTGGATTTATCCTGTTTTCGTTGTCTCTCTATGTACTACTCTTGTATCGCACACTGAGGAGAACAAGTAAGTTCGAAACACGTGTCTGTGTGTCAGGATTGAACAGCAAACGTTCCCTTTATGCACTTTGTATACGATGTGTGGTTATCGTCAAATTGTTGCTTTGAATTAGGTTTTACCTTTTTCATTGCAACATACTGATGTAGTTTCACCTAATCCCTGGCAGAGAGTTGTATGCGCCTCACGCTTTTGCGTTTAATTTTAAGAAAAATATTTTTTTTTATGAAAAATAAAACAGAAAATTTTTCTAAACTCAAAAATAATATTTGAAAAGTGTAACGTACAATAAGCTTTCGTATTCTGTTCTCTACACCTGCTGTAGAGTTAAGAATTCGCGAACCCCCGAGATTTTTTTTTAACCCCAATTTTCACATTACAGTACTTATATTTCAACTGATTTATCTGCTTTTGCTTGATTGTCTACTTTTTAAGCCTGCTTTTCAGTAGGATACATTCCATTTAGCTTCACCAATGAATTTTTCTGACCCCATTATATATTTTTTTATGAAAAACAGACTTATCTGCTTTTGTCTGATTGCTCCCATAAGAAAATGGGTGAAACTAATATATAGGATGATCCAATTAAAATAATAAAGTTACATACGCTTTTTCTATAATTGGGACACCCTGTATATTTGAAAATATTTTCTAGCTATGCGTCCTCGAAATAGGGACAACTTTTATTTGAAACTCTTCTCTATACTGTAAAATAAACAAATTATCGAAGAAAACGCGTCAGCTGGGACATCCTGTATGTGTCCTTTCAATACCTTACTGCAATAGAACTTGCTTTTTCTAAAATTGCTTGCTGACACAGCTGTAAAGCCTTACAAACAATTTTTAGACTGGAGATCCTCAATTTAAATCTAAAATTAATAAATTATCGCGTGTAATTTGCGTCCAAGCTCTACGATATTGTTTCTATTTACTCGACTCGATATTAATAAAATATACATCTATATACGGATGCAGTATAATAAAAACTGAATTTAGGACATAATATCAAACATTGTATAGCCTATTATGTAAAAAAAAAAAAACTGTACATATAGCTATTGTATACAAACACACATGTACACAATTTAATTGGTATACATATTATTACAAAAGGAACTTTGTACTTTCATAGTGATATACATAGGAGGTAACGTGAAGTATATTATATATATATATTGTATATTATATAACTTAATAGCGCAAACGTAATAAATAATCATGAAATAGTGTTAGTCTCTTTTTATTTATAGTAATCTTTAATAAATATATAAAAATAACATTTTATTTATTTTACAGGCATCATACGTGGAATATACCTCTAAAATAAAAATCGATTTAAAACGAAACCTTTTTACACCGAATATAATCACCTGCCGAACAATAATTCTCTTTCGAACTGCTCCGCTTTTAACGTACCATCTATACTCTTACAATCCTTATTGAATACGGAATACGCACTAATCTCGTTCGGCCTCTTAGGTTTAGTTCGCGTATTAAAGCAAATGAAAACGATCGCAGATACGATTAAATAAATCGTTCCGAATTGTAATTTAATAAAAACTGCGTATAAGGTGCCCCATACCACTAGCCATAATGCGTAAGTGATCACGTCTATTAAAGAACAGCATGATACATCATCGTCTGCATCGCTGATCACACTACGGATATCATCGTTGATAATCGGCTCGTCTATTAATTTTTCTCGTTCTTCTGCGGTGGCGTTTATTAAAATTTCGTTTTCAATTGTCTATAATGATGTATAATATAAATATAAGGAGTTATAATTAAAAAATGATAGATTATGTACCTGCTTATTCCTAAATTTGGGTAACGAGAATGCATCTTTTATTTTTACTTTACTCTTATTCGTATAAGCTTCCTTCTCATTCTGCGCCCTAAATTTCGCTAATTTCTCTTCCATATTGTTGGTTGATAAACAAAATTATGTTTTTAATAACAATTTTAGGTCGAAATATGTTGGCATCCTCCGCAGTATTGTATTTTAATTAATAACGTTATAATGCTTTTAAATTGGGTAGAATTTAAAATAAACTAGGAATTGTGCCATTAATTATTTAGTATTATAATTATACTTATTATATTAGATTATCGTAACAAAACTCAAAACTGTCATGTAGTTGTCATTTTTATTGATATGAATAAGGTTATGTTTAATTTGCAGACCAATTATAGACAGTGTTCCCACCAATATAATAATAAAATTTGTTGGTTGGTCGCTGTTTATCACCAATTTTTTTATTGAAAATATATGAATAAACGAAATGAATATTCAGTCTAAAGCAAGATTGAAAGTTTATTTCAAACAAATGTAATAAAACAATGCTTGTATAAGTCGGGGTGTTCAAAATGTAAGATGATGTAACATTAGGCGCGTTCAGCGATGTTAATTGCTAAATGCTAATTCATAGCTCTCCGTTCGTACGTTTGCGTTGATACATTTAACGGATAAAAATCTCCTTGCAGTTCATAGCTTTGCGTCTGTACGTATGGATGTTCACATAACAATTTTCAAGAGTTAATCTCACAACGGGTGAATGAAAGCGGACAAAGTTCAACTTCAACCAACTTTATCAGTCAGCTACGGCGATTATTGGGTTGCCTATATATATTAGAGAACATTTTCACGAAATAGAACTTGATCTACAATTATTTACTATCTTTTCATATTTTTATGGATTTTGTTAACGTTCAACATTCCAAATACAACCGAATTGTTTAAATATCCCATTTTCAATGGATATGACAGATCGAGAACCATTTTATCGCGTATTTTCTCAAAAATTTCGCTGTTTAAATTCTACTTTAAATTTAAATGCTTTAACGTTTCTCTTTCAGAACATTTCAATTCAGAACGAACTCTGCGAAAATATTGAAATGTCAAATTAGATAGAACCGTTCAGAAACTGCTCGAGAGCGGGATTTTTAAATAAATCTTTTATCTAAATGCTTTTAAAAATTTAACAATTGTTTGTATGCATATTATATACATATATTAAAAAAACAAATAGGATATAATAAACACCACTATATTTATGAAAATAACATAACATGTATTTATAAAAACAATTTAAATGTTGAACTCAATGGAGGAAATGACAGGCAGTTTGGAAGGCCATAAATCCGGTGATGAAGTAGCCAATTCCCCAGCTCAAACCTCTAGCCGGTTGTGGGATAACGCAGACGGCGTAGACGAAGGTATGCATGAATCTTGCTGCTGTAAAGGCTCTAAACAGATTCAACGCTACTGTAACGGATGGATTCGTTAACATGTAACCGAAACTGGCGACGAAATAAATCGGAATATTCTCCAGATCATTTAAATGCGCCCTGTAATCAAAGAAAAAGTAATAAATCAAAGCGTAATGAATCAACTCCAGTATTACAATATATTACCTCCTCACTCTTTCAACATTATCATCTGTTCTAACTTTAACACCTTGCATGGCTGCATCTTCTGGATTGGCGAAAGCCTGTAATAAAATAACGATTAGAACATTGAAAAATTAACGTTACGTAATAGATATTTTCTCAAAACGATCTTATCTTAAAGTATGCTTGGAATACGATCCGGTTTGAACTTTAATTGAATTAGATGAAATTTAGCCTTGATTTGCTTCGAGTGTGTTTATTTTTAGAAGGTGATAATTATCTCTAAATTGCTACGATTTTCGACAAGTATTTCGTAATAATCGGTAGGATATTTTATCAAATAGCAAACAATGTATTTTGCTCAAGTCAAAAGGTTTAAATTGTTCGGAGAAATCTGTTATTTTAGGCACGACTGTATATCTATATAACATAACATGCTCAAACCCTTAACAAACCAAATTAAAAATATGATAAAACATTGCTGGTGATGAAAGGAATAAACTTGCACGTACTTGCAGCTACTCCAAAAGCTAAAATTTGAGCCAATTGTCCATCATTAAAACGTCATGAAATGTAAGCCAACAGTGTTTGGAAAGATAAGAAATATATATCACATCAACAGTAATGGAAGGAAACAAGAAGGAAGTTGTGGGAGTTGAGAGCCAAAATATCCCAAACAATTTTATGTTTCTGGTTGAATTTTATCCGATCTTAAAATAACATATATATAAGAGTCTCAAAGTTTACATAAGTTACATACATGGGATAAAAATTTAACGGGTGAGTGGTCAAACGATAATAAACAAGACAATAAGTCGTACTATTTTCAGCGTTTGAGCACCTTTCAAAGTTTGCGAAAATTGCGATGAACTTTGAAAACTCTGTTGTATGCAACTTCAAGATCGGATAAAACTTAACCGGAGGGTGGTCAAACGATGATTTGCGATTCGCTATGTTTAAGTAGCTTGGAGCAAAAGGTTGTGACATTTTTTGGGTTTGATGTCATTTCAATGGAGATATGAATTTGTTGTTTTAATTTTTTCGACTATTGTTAAGTTTTCAAAAAAGTAATTTGGTGGTCAATCATGGTCAAACGTTGGTCAATCGCACCTGATGAACTAAATGTCTAGATTGCCTAGTTTTAGCATTTTCGCCATTAGATCCCAAAATATGGGTATAGCGGCAAAATTTTTTCATCAACACTGATATTTTATTGTCGCAAAATGGCGCTGAAACTTTCTTGTTCTTTATAAAGGGCGGTGGCGTTTAAAGTAAACTTTTCTGTTCCTTTCAGTTATTGGAAAGCGCCTCTCACTTTAACAGAACTTATAAAAGAAGCCGAGCTTATTGCAAATGAAGAATTTATTCCAAAGGAAATTGTAATTTTTTTTCCACCTGAAAACGCAAATAATTGTGAAACTGATGAAGACAGTGGTGATGATGATTTCGTCGACAATCAATAACCTACCAGCCTCCCAACTTAGGGCTCCAACTGAAGTTGCTCAATCTCATAATTACGAGTCTGAGGAGACTGTTGATATACCAGAGAAGAATGTTATAAACGTTCCAATAACGAACATCTTAACGTTAACGTTGAAGATTTAGAATTAGATCAGCATTCTGATTTAGTCGAAGATGAAGATGACTTGCCAAAAGACCAAAGTATCTAAGAAGAAAAATAAAAGAGACTTGTCGAAGATAACATGGATAAGAGATGATGGGGCTACAAAAGATCTGGTGAGGCACAACAAAGTCCGCATATATTGGTGGGTTTTTGGGTCCTACCAAGGGGCTACTACTCCGTTGCCGAAAAAATACAAAGATCTAGGATTCGAACGCTTACGACGACCTTTACTTTGATTAGTTTTTTTCCTTTTTAGTTTGTTGTTGGAATTAGAGAAAAGGCGCAAATTCCATAAGGCGCAAATTCCATAAGAGAAAATAGAATCAGAAAAGACTATCCAATTGCTCACTCATCACAACTAAAAAAAAAAAAAAAAAGAACGTGGATATTTTGAATACGCGAAAACTGATAATGAGAAGTTAGTAGTGTGCAAATGGTATGACAACAGTGTTGTGACTTTAGCCTCGAACAATACCACTGTTCACCCTATACGTACAGTTAGTGAAAAGCTTTTCACAAAAAGAAAAAAGAAATATTCAAGTCAGCCAGCCGAACATAGTGAAACAATATAACGAGAATATGGGTCGAGTCGATAGAGCAGATCAAAATATAAGTCTTTATCGAGTGTCTATTCGCGAAAAAAAAAATGGTATTTTCCACTGTTTAGTCACTGCGTCGACATGGCTGAGCAAAATGCTTGGTTATTACATAGACGTGAGGAGAACTATTGCTGTAGGGATTTTAGAAACTCTAAAAGGAACCATTCAAACAGGACGCAGTAGAAGATGTGAAAATCTGCACAGTTTCGCAAGATTTGATGGGTTAAGTCATATAATTGCAAACCGTGGGGTTTCTAAAACAGTCAGTCGACGTGGACACGCTGTATAAGCCAGGCACTATAAACGATTCCAAACACAGCTTACCTGTGTTAGACCTGTTTTTAAACACAGCCCACCTGTGTTAGATATGTTTTTGAACACAGCCCACCAGTTTTTGACCTGTTTTCGAATACAGCTCACCTGGTTTTGACCTGTGTTAAAGAACCAGGTCAAAACCGGGTGACCTGTGTTCGAAAACATGTCTAACACAGGTGGGCTGTGTTCAAACCCAGGTCTAACACAGGTAAGCTGTGTTTAGAATCGTTTATAGTGCCTGGCTTATACAGCGTGTCCACGTCGACTGACTGTTTTAGAAACCCCACAGTTTACCTACTAATTGCGTATCAAGATTTTTGAATTATAACACTGATTTTTAATTTTCAGACTTTGTATCTCTTTGTATCCCTTAATAAAAAATTGTCCTTTTAATTTCACATATTGCAAATCAGAAAAAAATTCGTTTGTTTCTTAGTTTCAAACAAAACATTTCAAAGTAGAATTCATTTTCAAATTAAAAAAAAATAATTTGGCAATGAGCCAATGATTTTCTTTTTAGAAAGACAGTGGCTTTATCTGGGATAAGCTGATCATAGGAAAATCAAGCACTGACTGGGAATACAACGAGTGAGAGACAAACTTCTAGGGACTAACAGGAATCCTATCAGGTCCAGCAACGCATACATAAATACAAATTAAAATTAAGTTTAGGGAAAGCTAAAATGTTGAATTAAGATTTAATGATTATAATTAAATATAAGAAAAAAAAATACAATCACTATTTCTAATGCGAAATAATGAAACAAGCGTTTTTTTCTAACAATTCGAACTTTAGTCGAGTAGGTATAAGTTGTAATGTTTATTTTAAATTTTAAGTTCTATATTTAGCTTCAATGCCGACTTCAATTCTTTTTTTATTTTATTAAAACTGAATACTAAACAGGATTGAACTTGAATATTTAAACAAATTATATTGTAGAGATGGTGGATAATTTACCTTATTTTTGAATCGCTGTAACGCTGTCAAGGACGACATAGCCAACATCTTTAAAACTAACGCGGAATTATAGAAAAGAAAACCACGGAAAACGGGGTTTTCGGTGTCTAGAATGCTAAGCACATTCATGTTTTTTTCGTTATTTTTTTGGGTGGAACTGAACAACTTGCACCGCAACACTTGAACACAACTATTCAACTACTGTTACATCTATAGATACATACATACATCGCGGTTGTGTGACCTCATGCGGAGACCCCGTTATCAATATTGAGCTTGCGCGAAGTTATTAAATAACATGAGTTTGTATTATTTTTTATTTATTAAGAATACAGCGTTCAAGCGATGTAAGGGGGATATAGAATTTATAAAAATTTTCGAGTTTTGTGTTTAAAAATTGTAAAACTATTTGTTTTCTACTCGTTCAACTAATTCTTTTACAGGATGATACAAGAGTACCCAACATTTAACATTTAACATCTTTAAAATTATAGTAGAGAATTATAAAACAAATAAGCGCAAAATACTAAAAACCGGATTTCGCAAAAATATGTGTGGGTGTGGTTTTTGATTTTTATTTTTCGATGTAGTCTCCTCGAAGATCAATATGCACTTTTTGAAACGGTGCTCCAGCCTCTTCAACCCGTCGAAAAAGTAGGATGTTTCGAGGTCTGCAAAATAATCATCTGTAACGGAGATGACCTCCTCATTTGAGGCAAATCTCTTTACTGCCATCGTTGGGGGCTGTTATGTAATAATGACAATTATAATTATTTAAGAAGGCATATACCGCCAAACGAAATAAGAAATTTAAAGAGTTCTAAGGGAAGCACATTTTGATAGAAACGTGAATTATATACCATCCATCATGACGTCATATCGAAATCAATTTGCATTTATTTAAATGGAATGTGGTATTTTTATTATAAATTTCTGAAACAGCTAATTTTTTAACATATAACTGTATAAAATATGATCGATTTAAATAAGAAATGAAATCAACAACTTTTTGAAATTGCCGCCAATATTTCAAATTTTGAAGCGCGCAAATATTGTTATTTACCTGATGCATATTTGCGTAAAACGCAAAATTTGAATTGGGTTGTCATTAAATGTCACTTAGCAACTGACAAACATTCAAAATTAATTATTCGTTTTGTATCTTTTCTGTCTAGTGTCTTATTATGTTTGACGGTGTATTCTCTTTTTACTCCTATTAGTAACCGTGTCATTTTGTTGCGCAAATAGTACTTGTATGAAAATTATATTCAAATAGTTATTATTAAATTTCGTAGTTTACACTTCATATTTTAAATTTAGCAAGTTACACTTTACGATAAGCAAATGGCAGAATTATGTAATGATTCAAGTCAAATCTGACAAATGTCATACACATTAACATGCGTTACGTAAAATTTCGGTCAACTAAGCTTGAAACTTCGAAACCGCGAAATTTAAATAATCAAATTTCATTCTTTGTTATTACAAATACAGTTGGATAAAATATGTAATAAGTGATTGTGATGTGTTAGAAATATCATCTTCTTACAATACAGTGACAGAAAACATACATGTGCTATTTAATAAAATGCAAATTGATTTCGGCGTGACGTCATCGTGACGGTTATCGAATTTACATTGTTATTAAAATGTGCTCCTCATCGAACACTATAAGTTTACCTGGTCGGATTTTTAAATTTTTATTTAGCTTGGCCGTAATTCTAGTGCATCATTTTAAGTGGCCCACCCTTAAAGCACCCTAAAATCTTTGTTAGACGTTTTTTACTGAATAAAATATTAGTTGATTGAAGTAAAACTCAACATGTAACAGGTTATGGGTCCAGACATCGTGTAAGAATAAAAAGTAATATCATAAAATAGCAAAAGTCAACTTTCGAAATATGGAATTTTCAAGTGACAATAATATTTAAAGCTCGAAGTTTATGGGAAATTGTAAGAGGTGAGGAAACACTTCATAGTTTAACAAGAGTTGAGGAAAGGAAAGATTGGCAAAGAAAAAACGCGAAAGCACAACAAATAATCATATCAACAATAGAGGAGGAAGATTTTGTTGCATATAGTAAACTGTACGTCAGCTAAGGAAATGTATGAAAAGATGAGAATTTAAAATATGAAAAAGGTACAAATATGTCTGAATATATTAGCAAAATAGAGAATTTAGTTTATCAACTGAAGAATTTGAAACAACCTCTCGAAGAAGACATGGTAATTTCAAAAATATTACCTACGCTGTCTGAGAAATACAAATTTTTTACAACAGCTTTGGATTCGGCTCCTACGAAATTAATATCAAGATTATTAAATGAGGAATTAAGAAACAATGATCAAGAAAAAGAAAATACAGTAGCATTTAAATCTTCTGAAAGGATCTGCCTGCTATCGATGTAAAAATAAAGATGATATGAGTATCAATTGTCCTAACAAGGACAATAAAACGAATGTTTTTCAATGTAACATATGCAAGAAAAATAATCATGCTGAAGAAAACAAAACGAGAAGAGCAAAGTATAGTAAGAATAGAATTGCGTTTTTTTGCCGAAAAGGAGGAAACTAGTTTAAAAGAAATGGAAAGTTTTCTAATTGTCAAATTCAATAGAAACGTTCATATCATTAGAACAGATCGAAACAAACATATCTGTTGCGAAAAAGGATGAAGATCTGAAAGGACTAGATATTGGTACAATTGAGGAGACTAAATACATTCTTAGAAATGTTATTTATGTACCGGAACTTAGTAAAAACGTAATATCTGTGCATGCAATAACTGAAAACGAAGGTGAAGTAATTTTTAGGAAAGACAGGGTGACAAAATGAAAGATGATAAGAAAATACTGGAAGGAAGAGAACAAGAAAGCGGACTTTATATCGTACAAATTAACAAGCAAGCACAATCGATGTTAGCAGAAAATAAATTTAATAAAGCTAACAGAACTAAAGAACAAACTGGTGCAAAAAAGGGTAAGAAGAATAGGAAGAAGAAAGATGATAGTGATGAAAATATGGAATATTTAAGTGTTAAAAATGAATCCTCTGATGTGAAACCAGAATCAACTGTTCCAGAAGAACAAAAGGTGAAATTGATAGTCGAAACGAAAGTGGATGTGAAAGCTGAAGATAAAGACATGGATAGGGAAGGCGATGACGAAGAAGAAATCAAAAGCTGAAAAAAAGATGCAAAAGATGCCAAGAGAAGTCCCAATAAGAAAAAGGAAGTGCTCAATTTGAAATCTTTGAGGAAATGATTGGTGAAACAGTGAAAGTGAATCTCAATGTTGACAATCAAAGTAGACGGTCTAAACACATAGACGTTAGGACGGAAAAGTCCACTGCTTTGACTATTCCTTGGTCTCCGGTATGTAGTGGCAGATCCAAGTCTCATCTACGGTTACGAAACGCATGAACAAATCCCTTGGATTGCGTAGAATCTTGGCCAGACACTCCTCCGAAACGGTCATCCGATTAAATTTTGGTTCCAGTGTGAGCAAACGTGGTATCCATCGCGCCGAAAGCTTTTTCATATCCAACATTTCGTGTAGGATACGGCCAACAAGTTCCTCTGAGATGCCTATCGTCTCTGTTATATCTCTTTCAGCTTCAATCGGCGATCGGCTAACACGACATCATGAATCTTGTCGACCATTTCATCGTTGGTAACGCGGTTTTTGAGCGTCCACCGTGTGGTACGTCAATTGTACTTGTGCGGCCGCACGTTTGAACTGGATCACCCAGAAACTGATGGTCAAAAATGATGGAGTAGATCCACCATGAACACACTCTTAAACAACAAAGTATTGACAGTGGAGAATGAATCCGGCAAAAATCACTGACCACCACCTACTGGCTTCAGTTAGACAAATAGTTCGAATTAAGACCAAGAGAGTAGCGTTGTTATCAAAGAGGAACCTTTAAGGGGTCGACAGACGAAACGATCGGCTGTACGATCCGTTGTAACAGCGTAGTTGGTTCGATGGTCTATGTGTGGATGAGTGTCTATCTATAGTTCAATTCAATTTGTGTTTGTATAGGTCATTTCAAAATATTTCAACAAATTTATAACATCAAAGGTAGCTTCTTTATAGACCACACTAATCGCTAAGCTAATAGATTCTAGTTTTATTTCAAGCCATAATTTTGAAGATTATTCTTACAGCACTGCCAACAGCTTGAAACTAACTAATTTATCAAAAACAAATTCATATTAGTGAATGGTTTTTAACTGAAAGAAAGACAAACACATCCAGGTGTCTGTTATGGTGGCTTCCGGATAAAGTAAAAATATAAGCTCGACGTTTCATCACTAATGTAAGTGGCTTCTTTAGGAACAAAAAACTTAAGTGAGGAGCGACAGAAACTCATGTTAACTCGAATGTGCTGTATATTGAACCACAATCACAGGGAATGTTGTAAATAAGTGTTTACGACATCATGAATCTCAAACACAACCAGCTCAAAAATGGCTTGGGAATGCTTGTCTAAGCTAAACGAGCTAGGCAAGAAGAACAAAGTCATCCTCAAGTGAACGTCCGAGATACATACAACCGCAATAGATGGAAATGAGATAGCGGGCAAACTCACAAGAAACAAAATTGAGCGAAAACATTTTGAGGATCAAGTCACAGCACGATACTAGAGAAATTAAAACGAAAGAAGCTGATTGGGAACATCATTTGTGAGAGACAAACTTCTAGGGAGGGACTAATAGGAATCTTATCAGGTCACTGTCGGCTCCGAAGGCATACGAGAGCAATTGGGCTAGCAGAGAGAAATCCTCAACCACACAGCAAGAAAAGGGGGACACATACATACATACAAGTTAAAATTAAGTTTAGGAAAAGCTAACATGTTGAATTAAGATTTAATGATTATAATTAAATATAAGAAAAAAATACAATTAGTATTTCTAATGGGAAATAATGGAACAAGCGATGCTAGATAATTTACCTTATTTTTGATCCTCTGTAACGTTGTCAAGGTCGACATAGCCAACATCTTTAAAACCAATACGGAATTGTAGAAAACAAAACCGCGGAAAACGAGGTTTTCTAGGTCTAGAACGTTAAGAACACTCATTTTTTTGGGTTGTTATTTTTGGGTGGCACTAAACAACTTGCACCTGCCGACACTTGAACACAACTATCTGCCTATTTGTTTTCTACTCGTTTTACTTATTGTTTTACAGGAGCTATACAGTCAATGACCTTAAATGGAGATTTCATTTACGAGGTAGGCGTCATAAATTCTCGGCCTGATATTAAAAAAAAAAAAAACTTGGTACAATATAAAAATTTTTATATTTCCTCCCTAACTTCTATATATTTATTACAACGATTAATTAATAAGACTGGTCGGCATGAAAATCGGCCCCGACACCATTTTCGCTGATTCTTATATAAAATGACCTCCGTTCTCCGTTTTTGGGGGAGACTCCCACCACCTATTTTCACTTTTCGATATTTGGAGCGATTTTTCGCAATTTTGTTAACTTTTTTCAACATACTCCAGCTTCCAGTCGCACTCATCCTCCCCCAAACACCCCCAAATAATAAAAATATACAGCAGCAATATATATATAGCAACAATAATAAAAATATACAGGGTTTCTCATTCTAGGCGTTCTTTAGAAGTTTTCGCCGTTAGAAAAAACGTAGAATTCTGAATTTTTGGACTTAATTTCAAGGTCGTAGTACTTCCGGTAACACCGCTATTAACTTTCTTATTTTAAATGGTACACCCCATATATTATCTCATTTTTGAATTCCCGAGGAAATTTCATGATGAGTTTTATTTAGTTTCCCTATAATACCTATTTTCATTTCTTTATTAGCTATCTTGATTTTTTTGAAAATTTTGAAATATGTAGCCTTATTTTCAATACTGCGCCTTTTACCCATTTTCGACTGGCGGTAACCACTACTTGGGTAGACGGATGTTCCTGAATTGTACTTTCGAAATTCACTTTGACAACTGATTTATCGCGTACAGGATGTCTAAAATTGATGACCAATTACATAATAATAATAATAATAATAATAGTGTTTTATTAGCCCAACAAAAAAAAAATACAAATAAGTATGTATATAAATATAAAGGTACAAAAATATATAGACATCAAAACTGAAGAAATACATGTAGGTACAGATTTGAGCTAATAGGCTCAAGATCAGCCGAGTGAGAGATCACACGACTGCTCCACCTCTTGAGCCACACATGCCACATGGAAATAATACAATAAAATTACACAAAAAGAACATGAAATAATGAAAATAAAATATCAGAGAACTAGTATGAAGTAGTTGACAATTTTCGACAAGGCTTTCATCCACGACCTAAGGACAGAAAGTGCGCCTTTAACCCACGGCAGAATGACGGAATAGATAAACGTTTAAGAAATGTAGGAATAGAGTTATATAATTTTACAATGTTGTATCGGAAGGATCTTTTGAAACATTCTAGTTGATATTGTGGAGGTGTCAACAGGCCCCTACTCCTAACATTAACGTTATGAACATCTGTTCGAAAAACAATCTTGCGGTATAAATAACTAGGTTTTTTAAAGTAAATAATTTTATGGAAAAATATAATAGAATGAAAAGAAATTCTATCACGGATATTAAGCCAATGAGCCCATTTTAGTGCATGGGAAACGCGATCATACCGACGTATACCATAAATAAACCTTAAACAAGCATTCTGTACTCGTTGTATCCGAAGTTTATCAACGCTGTCAAGACAAGGGAAATATACATGGTCACAAAAATTAAATTGGGAAAGCACTAGAGACTCGCATAACATTTTACGTAAATTAGTATCTAAGCAATCTTTATTTCCGTATAGTATCTTAAGATTATAAAAAGCTCTTTGAATGAGTTTGGAGACGTGCTCCCTGAATCGCATTTTAGTATCAAGATAAAGTCCAAGATTTCTAGAGCAATTTGAGTGAGGAAGAACTACGTTGTTAATGAATACCTTAACCCGAGGCAAGACCAAATCTCTTTGTTTGGTACGCCCAAAGACCAACACCGCAGATTTTTTAGGGTTGATGAAGAGAGAATGACGTTCAGATTTAGTAACAAGTGATTGAAGATCACAGTTAATATTGGCAATAGCGGTGACAACATCTGAAGGATGGAATGAGTAAAAGAGTTGAGTGTCGTCAGCGTAGAGTTGAAATTGACAATATTTTAGACATTTAGTTATATTAGAGCTATAAATGGCAAATAATAGAGGACCCAAAATACTCCCCTGAGGAACACCAGATATAACGGGTAGCTGATTTGACACATTATCATTAACACGGACCTGTTGTACACGATTCTCCAAATAGGAATGAAAGAAATTTAAAGAGTTTTGATCAAAACCAACAAAACGCAAAATAGCTAGAGTAGGAGGAGTGATTGATAGTATCAAACGCCTTTGAATAATCAAGAAGAACTAATACCGTTACCAAACTTTCATCCATAGCTTTAAAGATTTCGTCTGTAATATGTGACAAAACTGTGGCACAACTATATCCAGGGCGGAACCCTGACTGTTGACTTGGAAGGATGGAATTAGCGTCAAGATAATTACGAATTTGCTTGTCAACTACCTTCGCCAATATTTTTGAAAGCAAGGGAAGAATGGATATTGGCCTAAGATCACTGAAAGTATTAGGATTAGATGTTTTAGGAAGAGGAGTAATCAAAGCGCTCTTCCAGCAAGAAGGAAATATACCATCAATTAAACAAGAATTTATTAAATGTGTAATCACCGGAAGGAGAAATGGGCAGCAATATTGTACCATTTTAAGATTGATTTTGTCTGAACCGCAGGAAGTAGATTTTAAAGATGAAATGATGGTATCTATATCTGATACTGAAGGTAAGGTAAAACTAAAATGAGCATTGTTGAAACGGTTATTATTATAAAAGTCTAAAGTACCAACATCAACGGGGTTATTAATTAATGAACTTACAAAGTTATTATTTATTTCTTGAACATCATTGAGATGAGCGGGTAAGCTAGCCGATTGCTTACGATTGTAAATATTTAATAATTTTAGGTTTCTCCATAGAACTCCAGCGTTTCCACTGATAGCTGCCTGGCGCATATATGTTCGTTTCTCAAGATGTATAGAGGATGTTGTGAAATTACGAAGTTGCTTGTAGTAGTTAAATGAGGTTTGTGTTTTTTTTATTCTGAAATCACGCAACGCTTTGTCTCTGAGCTTCATTAGTAACCTGATATTATCAGTAAGCCAAGGTGCTTTAGGCTTTTTAAAAACAGACGTCTTGTATGGGGCATGAATGTCGAAAATAATATTTATAAAATCGTGAAAGACATTGAACTTGTCATCTATATTGGAAATGACGTAAATATTGTGCCAGGGCAACTGTCCAAGATCGATGAGAAATTGCTGATAATTAAAATTGTAGAAGTTCCTAAAGGTATGGCGTTTAGTGAGAAAATTGGAAGTACCGAGATCCAAGATAGCATAAGTTAAATAATGATCTGAAACGGGAAAATCTGTCTTAATACCACTATCAATTATTTTTGTATGTGATAAGACCAAAATAAGGTCAATTAATGTGGAAGAAAATTGGGTAACACGGGTAGGACTACTAATTAATTGTTGGAGTCCCAAAGACTCGTATATATTTTGAAATAATTGGCGTGTGTAACTACTAATTGTTAAGCAAATTTATATTAAAATCACCTAATATAATAACTTCATGAGCATTCAAAATACAATCAAAGAGAACATTTTCAAACGCTATAGCAAAATTGTTAAAATCTGTATTAGGAGCCCTATATACAACCCCAACCACAACATCAACGTTACCGACTGAAATTTTTAACCATAAATGCTCAAAAGCAGTTGCGGTCGTATTTAAAACCGAATAAACAATGTTATTTCTAATGTAAATGGCTACGCCACCCGCACGCCTTCCGTCAGATCTATCTTGGCGAATTAAACTAAAGCCATTCAAAGCAATGTCACCACTATCCACATCCCTCCTCAACCATGTTTCTGAGATTGCTATTAAATCAAAAGAATGTTGTATAAAATAATCTTTAAATAGATGAAAATTAGCTAGTAAAGAGCGCGCATTAATATGTGCAAATGAAAGCATTGTCAAAGAAATAATAAATTTGATAACATGTAATTAAAAGAAATTAAACTAGAGAAGCTAAAAAAATCATATGTGACAGTAAACTTAGACAAATATATTTAGGTAAGTACAAAGAATTATTTAGTAAACAATATTATATGTAACAAGTTATATAAAGCGAGAATAAAGAAAATTTCTAAACTTTACTTAAAATTAATAAGGTAGATATTAATTAACAAGGGTCAACTATTGAGAAAAACAAAAAAATTAAAGGACAAAAGAAAATGAAATATTTATGGTCAAAAAATTAGCAAACACCAAGCAAAATACTGTAAAATTCTTAAGTATTGAAGCATATCACCCAGCCACCCCCATACACGAAGTAATAAAAAATGAGTATAGTTTTAAAAAAAGGAAAAAAGAAAATTAATGCTAATGCCAAATTCAATTAATCGGCTACATAAGACCCAGCTCATGTGCTTAAGCTTGATATAGTAATACAACGAAATATAATACACATATAGTAACACAAAGAATATAAATCTTCAAAGTTGAGAAAGTTTAGATTTTCAAATACAACACCCTGTATATTATTACATGGTCGAATGCATGATTTAATTCTGCATCGATTCGCTTCGGTTTTCTTCTTATTCCATATTTCCTATTAAAAGCTAATGAAACTCCAAAAGTCCTATCTAGTAAACATAGATTTTGACAGGAATTGAAACAATGTTGTTGATTTTATGCCAAGGCAATTTAAGTCTAAAGATTAGTAAGGCAGTGTTGAATTGTCAGACGAACATTTACGATTATTTAACGAACGATAGCCGGACCGACCAAGAATGACTCCCAGCAAATTTGCATGAACTGAGGCTCGATTTATGACAACTGGACTAAGAAATTATAAATCGTTGAAATGATCACTAAGTACTGGGTGTACAATGATGTTAGATAGTTAGAGATACTCAGAGGGTTTGTTAGCGATTTCTTAAATCATCTACCTCCACGTGACAGAGTAAACAGTTGGTATCAACTGGATGGTGCTCCAGGACATTCCACTCTAACTGTACATCAGCAGTTGACCTTGATGTTCGAGGATCGGTGGATTGACCCAAAAGGACCCTGGAACTAGCCACCTAGATTACCCGATTTGACGCCCTTGGATTTTTATAAAAGAATTTGGGTACTCTAGCCCTATACATACTAGAGAGGAATTATTGAATCGTATTCATGATGCCTTTACAAATCTTAGTCCAGACGAACTTTGGAGGTCGGTTACCCAAGGAGTATATGACAGAGTTATTCTGTTTCAATCAAAATGGCGGTCATGTAGAACAATTTTTGTAAAAAAACAACAAAGAGATGTATTAATTATTATAATGATTTGGCTTACACTAATTTGTTATTTTATGATATTTTCTCATTTTTTTGTTATTCATTTGCTATTACCTACGTTCCAAATTTTGTTGTTTTATTTTAGTGTTTTGATTATCGTTAATTTCTGCCGATTCAATCAAAACTCTCATAAAAATAGAAAATATGGAATAACAAGAGAACCGTTATAAATAGATATAGGAAAAGTCATAGCGAATCGATGCAGAATTAAATTCTGCATTCGATCATGTAATAATATACAGGGTGTTGTATTTGAAAATCTGAAGTTTCTCAACTTTGAAGATGATGTAATTGGTCATCAAATTTTAGACACCCTGTATGCGATAAATCAGCTGTCAAAGTGAATTTCGAAAGTACCATTTTGGAGCTTTCGGTTACCCAAGTAGTGCTTAGCACTAATCGAAAATGGGTGAAAGGCCACATATTTCAAAAATTTCAAAATAATCACAATATCTAAAAAACAAATTAAAACAGGTATAGGGAAATTATATAAAACTCGTCATAAAATTTCCTCGGGAATTCAAAAAATTAGATAGTATATAGGGTGTTCCGTTTAAAATAAGAAAGTTAATGGCAACCTCAGGTGTTACCGGAAGTGGTACGACCTTGAAAATATTTTAGAATGAAACAGCATCTTGACTAACCCTTAAGTCCAAAAATTCAGAATTTTAAGTTTTTTCTAACGGCGAAAACTTCTAACGAACGCCTACCATGAGAAAGCCTGTATAGCTGCAGTTCGGAAGATTCACTGTACTACGCTGGCGTTCTCAATACCTGGCGCAAACATATTTGCAAATGAATATACGAGGGAGCGTTTTTATATTCGCGGAATGAGCGGGTTGTTGGGGGTGATTAGGCGCATTGGGGGCGTGGCCTGTGCAGCGACTCATAATTAGTATAAATACGAAGTTTCATTGTTATTAGACAGTTAGTCTTTGAGCTATCGTCAACCAAGTAACATAATCAGGAGTGAAAAGTGAAATATGGAAAAATCGAATATCGTGCCGTTATAAAGTTCCTTACCAGGCAAGGAAAATCAGTTCGCGACCATAATGAATGAGATGTCATTGGTTTACGGCGACTCTTGTCCAGGAAAAACCAGTATGGTGTACAAGTGGCATAGTTTATTTAAACAAGGAAGGGAATCCCTTGAAGACGACCCGAGGCCGGACAGGAGCATTCAGGTGACCACGCCAGCACTTATCCAAAAAGTTGAAAAAATTGTACTCGAAGATGCTCGACTAAAGAAGAAACAATTCGCAGAAATGGTTGGAGTATTCGATACAACAATTTTTAAAATCCTACACGATCATCTCGGCATGTCTAAGGTCAACGCAAGATGGGTGCCGAGAATGCTCACGCCGCCGCAAAAACAACAGCGCGTAGAGTGTTCGCGTGCATTTTTGGACCTCTGTAATGAGGACAAGGATGGTGTATTGAGTCGAATTGTTACTGGAGACGAAACTTGGGTTCATCATTATGAACCTGAGTCCAAACAAGACTCCATGCAGTGGCATAAAAAGGGCATAGCACCTCCCAAGAAATTTAAAGTGTCACAATCAGCTGAGAAACTCATGGCAACGGTATTTTGGGACTCGGAAGGAATATTGTTGATTGATTATAAAGAGAAAGGTGTTTCTATAACCGGAGAATATTACGCTTCAATATTAGAGCGACTAAAAGAAGCCATTAAAGAGAGAAGACGGGGAAAATTGACGAAAGGTGTGCTGCTTTTGCACGACAACGCGCCCGTCCACAACAGCCGCGTTGCGTTAGCTGCCCTGCATAAGGTGGACTTCGAAATTGTGAATCACCCACCCTACAGCCCAGACCTGGCCCCGAGTGATTATTACCTGTTTCCGAAAATGAAAAAAGAGCTGCGGGAAAAAAATTTACTGCCGATGATGAAGTCAAGGAGGCAGTTTTGGCGTATTTTGCAGATAAAGAGAAATAATTTTTTTATGAGGGTATAAATAAATTAATTGAAAGATGTGAAAAATGTATCCGTCTTGCAGGTGAATATATTGAAAAAGAAAAATAATTTGGTTTTTTTTATTTCCACCCCTTATCCCCCATTCCGCGAATATAAAAACGCTCCCTCGTACGTCCATCGGTGATAAAGAGTGTTTTGATGATTCAACTCATCGACAGCCTCATCTCGCTACTCAGTCGGAATTGAATGATCTCGTCAGGGATTTGGAGTTATCCAAGAGTAAATCTCAACTTCTTGAATGGAATTTCTCGGAAAAGGGCGTTAAGATCTCTTCTTATACGATCAGTTAGTCAATCCTGACTTTACCTTTTTCGGAAGATGAAGATGAAGGCTTAGTGTAGTGCTCTAATTCAAATGCAGTGATGATAGAACTGAATATGCTATGCTGTTTATAGACTCATTAAAGACAAGTTTGACAGGTATCCTGTTGACCAATGGAAATGAGTTAGCATCGGTCCCAGTTGCATATTCTGTGAATACGAAGGAGTTGTAGGCACAACAACATCAGCCGAATCTTTGATAAAATCAAAAGTTCTGGAAGAAATTAACCAGTACTATAATTAATTCCTAAATACCTTCAGTTTCATTCGCCGTCTTCCAGTCAATAATGACATGGCCATGCATTTGATCACCAAAACCGAAGCATAGAAGATATATCCACGAAATACCGGATTCTCCAATGATAACATTTCGGAAATGCTCGTCATTTTAGTACAATTATTTTAGAATAATTATTGTATTGATGATGTAACTTATTTTCGTTAATTAACACTCTAATGAACACGTCATATACGTTCTATAAATAGGTACGATTATTAAAAAAAAGAATTTATAGGCACGTCCACCAACTACAATCACCCAGCACAAACTGCCAATTAACTTCTAGGTCCTCTTATTTATGTTATGTTTATCTCTACTTACATATCATTAAGTTAATAACAATCTGGCTTCTAAAATGATAAGTCATGTAAGCATACGTGTCCCGAATTTCGATTAAGCTCTAATTAATTTTATCAGGTGCTAGAGCAAATGTATTTTATGACAAATCGATAACAATAAATCTTTTAATTTCTTTTCAAATATATTAATATTTACAGAGGAAGTTATATCAGCACTCAATTCATTATAAAATCTACATCCAGTGGTGAAGAAACCTTTATTATATTTTTCTGTCTTGTGGTAATCTGGTCTTAAAAGATATGTTTATTGACTCAATGATTTTCAAGAAAGTAACAACTAGAATGCCCCTTTTTATATCATGGTTGAACCACCGTCAAGTCTATTCGGAAAAACTCCATTTGAAAACGTCAGAATTGATAACAGAAGAAGAAGAAGAACGTATTGGAATTGAATTGAGTATTTCTATTCAAAAAGTCATAATCTATAGGATCATCATTGTTGTTAGAATGAGTAAAAATTACATTGATTAATTTTATTTTCATTGTAGTACAATACAACATATTGAGATTTTCGCTAATGGGTTTGAACTAACACATATTTCTTTGATAAATCATTGTATGTCTATACCTGATTTTTTATTTCTAAAATTTCTGGTGATATCCAGTTAGATTAATGTGGTAAGACTTTGATAATTTTTTATTGGGCTCTGCAAATCGTCATTTTATTCTAAAATATCAAATGGAAACCATTTAAAAAGATGAGATCGTTGGATAACCGAAATTCCAAAACAAGTTGTTAATAAGTCAATTTGTCGAAAAACGTCACCTGTCAAAATCAGCTGGCGTGATAGGATTTCCGGTAATACAGCACGAAAACCTGCACTGATCCTCTCTGGTATATCTTCGGCGGCAATTGGTACCGTCCTGTAGACCTCCTCGTGCTTGATGTTGCCCCAGAGGAAGAAATCAAAGGGAGCAAGGTCAGGTGATCTTGACGGCCACCTTACTGGACACCACGACCAATACACGAATCTTATCATCTTTCGTCGAGATATTCCGCAACGACACGACTACTACGCGGAGGAGCTTCATCGTGTTGGAAAACTATCTGTCGGCGAACAGCTAAAGGGACATCTTGCAAAAATTCAACAAAGTCGTCACGAAGGAATCCTAAATAATTGTCGCCATTCAGGTTTCCGTCGAAGAACTAAGGACCAAGTAGGTGTCCTCCTAATATGCCACCCCAAATTGAAAATTGAGTGACCATCTTTGCTGGTCGTTAATAATGATAGTTGTGGCGATTGCCTACCTCGTTTTTCTTATGGAATGAATAAATCATAAACGTGAAAATAGTTTCAAATAATTTTATTGTTTCACATCAGTTGATGACGGAATAATGTTCACAAAATCCCTATTTTCCCGTTTATTATTTACTCTAACATGGAGTTTCAACAAATAACATCCCGTTCAATTAGTTATTTTTATAGAATGTCGATTCATCCGAAAATAACACGTACATAAGGTAGGATTCATCTTGATCGATTTTGTTGATTGTCCAATTCCAGAAATTTGGTTTGAAAATCTTCAGGTTGCAATTTCTGCAATATGAGGATTTTCAACAGCAGCCTCCAGAAAACTTGCAAATCGTTTTCTACAATCCAAACCGGCTTCGTTCTAACTTCTTTTGCTCGTTGAACAGTACCAGTAAACGCACGTGGATTTGGACACGTTCTGGGAGGATATCTCTCAACCTACACTCGTGACGCCAACAAACATTTTTGAAACATTCTTCGAGAATAAACACCACGTCAACCATTTCTTCTTGAGTTGGAGACATTTTCTCAACCTTATCAGATAACAATAATGCTTCTGTTAGTTTATTGTTATTCTTACCGTTTGCTTTGAC
Organism: Holotrichia oblita; assembly: GCA_023690525.1. Classification (NCBI taxonomy): domain Eukaryota; kingdom Metazoa; phylum Arthropoda; class Insecta; order Coleoptera; family Scarabaeidae; genus Holotrichia; species Holotrichia oblita. Next base: position 186,354,332 of record CM043016.1, on the reverse strand, counting down.
AATTGTACTTCTATAATAAAATGACAGTTTGCCCAATCAAAAATTATCTTCTTTCCATAAATTACTTGAAATAAAACTATGTGTATGTAGAAGAGGTCTTAGGGTCATATTTATAGTCCGTGCTTGAGGTTATGTCGGTGCTTGAGCATGCGATTTTGACAGATTTGTAATGACATTTATGTCAAAATCGCGTGCTCAAGCATCGACACAACCTCAAGCACGGACTATAAATATAACCCTTAGGATCATATTTATAGTCCGTGCTTGAGGTTATGTCGGTGCTTGAGCATGCGATTTTGACAGATTTGTAATGACATTTATGTCAAAATCGCGTGCTCAAGCATCGACACAACCTCAAGCACGGACTATAAATATAACCCTTAGGATCATATTTATAGTCCGTGCTTGAGGTTATGTCGGTGCTTGAGCATGCGATTTTGACAGATTTGTAATGACATTTATGTCAAAATCGCGTGCTCAAGCATCGACACAACCTCAAGCACGGACTATAAATATCCTGTCAAAAGAAATGTACAGTCTAAAGGTGCAGGTAGACTAGCAATTATCAAAGCTACACCGTATGCAATAAATTGCGAAATTAACTGTCGATGTCGGGCAAATTCAGTGAGGTTCGTCTTCCGCAAGTTCTCGCAAATCTGTTTATATACATTCTGAGGGATTTTGGCTTGCAGAAATGCTCTCTTGCAAATGTACGATTTGTTTAGTAATTTAGGTAACATGGCTTCACTCAAACGTATTTTTGCTGGGGCAGCATTATTGGTTTTATGTCACAACTCCAATGAGACAAAGAATAAAAATAGAACCTGTTGGGTAAGACACTATGGATATTAAGGAGAGAAAATTACGGGGTGTACAATAACTTATTGAAAGAGCTTCAAATCGAAGATGCACAGCAGTTTTTAGAAAGTTTACTCGGATGTCTGCAGTAGATTTCGAAGAATTGTTGTCAAATATTGGTAGATGAATTCAAAAACAGGATACTTAAGTACCTATGAAAATCTAAATCAAAAATATTTTAGGAAGATAATGATTGTAATTATGGACAATTTTGCTCTTAGATTTTTTTCGATATATTGTAGCAACTTAAGTGCTACACCCTGTATGATAATAAGCATGTACATAGGTATATGTATAAAATTTGAGACGCTTACCTTAGACTTTATTCTCTGTCGTGAAGTTAAAATCGACATCGCCATACATTTAATAACCAACAAGGCGTTATAAAAGATATACGCCCGCAAAATAGGATTGTCAAGATTGAGTATTTCTCCAATATTCGTCATTTTGAATTAGAACTTAATGTACACAACAGAGTTGCACTTGTGGATTATTCGGGCGTTCGCTTCAAACTGTGGACTGTGTAATGTTGTTTGTCTCTTGAACGCATGCGATAAGTGACATTATAATCAGTCTAATTTAAGTTGCAAGTCACTATGGAGATGTATAATATTAATTAAGTGTAAGTGTTTGTCAACTTCAGAGCTTATCGATCGTTATATCGTTTGTTTTAAAACTGATATCGATGTGTGGTATGTAGAATACTAGTTGGGCGTATATATTGTGTAATATTTTAATTGTGATAAATGGAAACGAATTTGTTCCAGCATGTTCTGCGGTATTTAAAGATATAGATATCATTAATCCTGTACCAACCAAACAAACCGAAAAACTCAAGATGTTTTATAAGCATATTTTCCATAAATATTGAGGTGTTATTTCAAAAGAATATTGTCCTTTATTAGCATCAAGATTGTGGTTGATTTCTTGGTGTACACGTTTTCGTTGAAGCACCCATACAGGAAGAAACCAGAAGACGTAAAATCATGACATTTCTCGGAAAAATTTTCCAATTCGGACACAGGAAAGATTGTCTCTATAGCCTTCTCAAAGATGCTGCCATCAGCCCAAATGTCCCACCATTCTACAAGGTTGTAATTGGTCTTTAGTATGTTACCTTTAAAAAGCTATACCTAGCCAAGTCGAAATGCGCTTCATCGTTCATGATGAAATTTTGACAAAAATGGTGGTCGAGCTGTAAAATTTAATCTCGCTGCCGTTCATGGTCATTTTCGTACAGCTGTTGTCTCAATTGAATTTTGCGATCAAACAAAAACAACCAGGAAGATGAAAGCATCTTGTAAATGAAAAGGCATTGACTGTAGGAGGTCAAAACAGCAGAGACACAAGCTAAAAAGATCCATTCCTCGTTAACTGCAAGATAGAAGACGTTAAAGGAGGCGATGAAAAGCGTTCCTCATCAAATTCGTCTGACTCCAAAGATATAAGAAGATATTGTGCATTTGTGTTCAAAATTGAAAAGTCGAATAAACAAAATTTTATAAAACTTGTTCATCAAGAGAAAACTAAGTTTTTCAATAAAATGCCTAAAAAAGGAATGAAGGCTGTCATAAGCTATGTTTTGACGTCTCATTCATTGTACGGAAGACAAAGTGTACTGTGGAAAATCACTTTCCTCGTGATTGCAGATATTGACATGGGGGTACCGCAGAAATCCATGTTAGGTCCTTTTTTGTTTATATCACTACACAAATCAAATGCTATAAACAGTATTAAACCTATACAGATTGCGACAATGACGTTTCTGCGACAGTTTACAGTGTGAAGTTTGATTTTGAACAACGAGCTCTTAGAATTGAACATAGTTACCTTGGTGTTACATTTATGATACATCTGTGAGATCCAAAGATACATTAATGTTACATTAATTACATTATATTAATGTATAAAAATTATATATAAATGTTTTATTGCTCTCTAATTAAGATTGGAGCTCCTTGAACCAATCAATTTAATTTTTGTATCCTATAATATGTATTTTTTCCCGTATTAACAGTGATTTTAGGAGAGTTACACTTTCAACCGTCTTCTGGACCACCCACCCAACATGAACACGCTGTATAAACCAAGCACAATATTCGGACACGCGATGACTCATCAATCGCCAGCGAACACGCTGTATAAGAGCCTTCCCTCCCCCAAGTCAACAACAGTTTAGTCTGTTTACGTTGGCGACTGATGAGTCATCGCATGGCCGTATATAGTGCCCGGCTTATACAGCGTGTCCACGACGAGTGGTTACACCTGAATCAGCATAGAATACTGCAGAATACTATTAAGTTGCGACAAAATTTCTGACTCGCTTTTTGATGCACGATATTGTAGTTAGGATACCGATACCAAAACCTAATCACCCTGTATTATTATATATTGTATAGAGAGCAAATACGTACACTTAAACACTAAATTATGTAATTAGCGTAAGCTTACCCTCTTCCTTTTCCGTTTCCTTTCTCTAATCGTTAAAAGTGACATCGACATGCATTTTAATACAAGTAAGCCGTTATAATAGAGGTAACCTCGAAAAACGGGATTATCCAGCGATAATATTTGGACGACAGCTGACATTTCGACGACACGTTTATAGCAATAGATGCTCTTTAATTCACGAAAACAACTATGTATAGAGTCTAGTGTACGAATGAGATGAATTATCTATATAGGTGATAAGTAATAAATAAAAATAAATAATGATATCCTAATTAGTTAATCGCTGATTTTGTAATATATACAATGTATATTTTGAGAAATGTCATTTGAACTGTCAGATTAATGACAGTTGTACCTGTCATCTGTCAATAATGAAAGCATTTCAAATAGAGCTTCTTTTAAATATGTACCTAATCATTTATTTTATAATATTCTTACCTTCCTCTTGGTTCTTTCACGTCCTGTTAACAGAGACATCGCCATGCATTTTATAATGAGTAAAGCGTTATAAAAGAGATACGCTCGGAAGATCGGATTCTCCAACGCTAATATTTCACTTATATTCGTCATTTTTTCAGGTAATTAGAACAGTATTAGGTGTAACAGTTTGGATCGCTCACAACAAACTCTTTATTAATAATCGATAATCGGTTTTATAATGATAAATTAGAAGGATGCAAGTCACGGTTACAAATCATACTGCATATACACACGTATACATAACGCTCGAAAATAAGCTAATATACGCTATGTTTGTTTATCGATCGTTTCACATAAATTTGTTTGTAACTTGATGTATTAGATTAGAGTAAGCACATTTTTAGAGTTTGTATTATCTCCAAATCGATCGTTACAAGGCTAAATTTTTACGTAATCTACTCGTGTATGTAGATATAAGTTTAATATTTTCTGCTGATCATGTTTTCTTGCTGTATACCATCGCACTTCATAACTTGAATCAAAAATCATTTCATTATTTTAAAGCTCGTTATTGGTTCTTTATGATCGTCTAAAATTATGCATATACACCATATGGTATACCAGATATAATACTGCTCATAAACATACCGAAATTATTGGGTATATGTACATACATCACTGTAAAACGATGTTCCCAAAAAAAAAGCAGATGATACAGCAACCAATACAAACAATTTGCGGCTATTTACTGTTTACTGTTGGTACTACTAAAATTTAAATTTCGACCAATCGTAGAACAGCGCTAAGTAACCGCTCTAACCGCTGTTGGCTTTCGCTGAATGCGGTCAATATTTATTCGACTAGAAATATTTCAACATTTATGAAGCATTAATTATTTATTAATACATTTCATTATATTTGTGTTTTTTTTTTAATTTTAATAAATCAAGTTCAGAAGTCGTGAAATACAGTCGAAACCAACAAAAAAGTAGCGAAAAAATCGCGCTTTCTGAATGTGTCAATGTCATTATACAATATCTACTAATAGAACCGTATTTTCTTAAAGTTTATGGTAATCTATTGGAAACCAATTACAAAGCTATCAATTTTGAGAAGTAGCGCTTCTTATTAACTTGATTAGTTTTAATTTTAATTAATTTTCATATATTCCTTAAGTAAAATGTCACATTGACATTTCTATTACTGTTGCAATGTGACCAACTTAAAATAAATCCGCTTAAATGTCGCATTTTCTATTAATCGACCTTATTACAGCACTAATTGCAAAAAACTGATTTAAACTAAAACGTTATCTGCTTGATAAAGGTATTCAATAAATAACTGTAACGCGTACAATACGTTGACACGTGACAGTTTCATTGAAACGATCTATTTAAATATTTCATTGGCCGCGTTCATCACACTTGATTCGTTTCCGATACGTTTATGATCAGTTTGCCGTTGGTCATACTGCGTTACGAACGATACTTATATCAGCTGTTCGGTTCGGAAATAAAAACATGCATAGCGCCTTAACCTAAAGTCTGACTCTGACACAAAACAAAACACGTTTGCAGCGTCTTTCCAGCATTAAATTTTTACGCTTACAAAAATAGCGGGACCGCTTAACGAACATGTTTGCAACATAAACAAACATAACCGACCGTTCGTCACACCGTTCGACAACAGTTGCCACCGCTGACTGTGTGATGAACGCGGCCATTGACTTTGATTGACAAGTGTACTTAAGTTGGTAGGAATATAGTCGTGAAATTAGCGTCGCATTTTATCGTATGAAAGTGACAACTAAAAATAATGGAATTGGTATTTTTAACAATTTTTTTGTTGTATAGTCGCACTTTTATCCATTCCTCATCATCATTTTTGCATCTAATTTTTGATTTCATTCTTCTAATAAGTAACAAAATACTGTTCATGAACACACAGAAATTAGGTATACATCATACATAAAGCACAATGTTGCAAACTGACAATATTATTATCCTGTAGAATATTTATCTAACAGATAAGTAATTAGTTTTAAAGAAAGTACAATTTATCTTATTTATTAAACATCTTTATCTTAAATATGGATACTAAGAACTTAAATCAAATGTCACTATTAATTCTCCCGTTTCTATATTCACTCGCAACAGTCACAGTGCTTGGCGGCGTGATTTATTACGCCAGTGGCGTTTCATAGGGATATTCTTCTTACAATATTACGAGTGAGGGCTGTCCTGTATCCGCTGCTCTGCTATAAAAGCTCTTTGAGTATAAAGATTAAACTTCTGATATATATGGCGTTTCTCCGGCCGACTCTAACGTACGGAGCTCTAACTTGGTCCAGTGCTAGCATGTCACAAATTAGGCGTCTGAATGTGTTGCAGAACCGGGTGCTGTGTATGATTGTTTCGGCACCCTGGTTCGTAAGCAATGCACAGATACATAGGGATCTACAACTTCCAACTCTAACGGAGTATGCGCTGGCACTGGCCAGAGGAACGTTGGACAGGGCATCTCGGTCGGACAACCCATTAATCCAACATCTAGCAGAGCTGGATCCGGACAGACCTCCTCCGCGAGTGGCGACCAGGCGTGTCCTGCAGATGGCGCAATAGCCCCGAGCTGAACACTTGACCGCAGTACCTCACGTGGCTTGGGAACCACGCACCCCAGCGATAAAAAGGTTAAAGGAACAATCGCTCCAACCTTGCGATAACAGAGGCTCTAAGACAATATTAGGTTAAAAATGTTAGATTATCCAATGTCAATTTTTAGAAAAATAGAAAGAAATAGAAGCTATACAATGGTGAACAGGAACATTTTTCGAATTGTATATAATCACATTATTCTTCAACATCTTCATTATTTATTTACTGACGTCACGTAGTATCAGAGGGTATTTTTTTGTGTTGGCTTAATTGCAATTTCGATCTATATTGCTTTTTCTATTATTGCCTACCATGAAAATATATCTGACGTGACAATCATGACCTTATTTATCTAGTTTGCGACCAGTTCTGAAGTAACTTTCGATTACAAACATTTTGCGTTAGAACTCCAACATGTTGGATAAATAACCAAATGTAAGCGTCTCAAATTTAGGTTTGTCACTGACAGCTGTCACAATTTGAAGCACAAATAATTTAAAACTATAGCAGTGTCGTCAATCTTGCTAAAGAAAATACTTTAAAACTTTATGTTGACATGCCTGATGTTTAAATTTAAATGTGTCAAAAATTTGACAGGATAAAAGCCACTAAGAGGGTCGCTGCTTTGCTTGATTTTATTTCAATATAATTTGAAAATTGGGCTTCGTACACATATTTATACAAATGTTTTACATCTACATATACGAGTACAATTTTGTTTATTGATATTCGATACTAAGTTCACAATCTCTTTCACCTTTACCTTGATAGGAGAATAGAGATTAATTTAAAAAATTAATTTTTAGATTTAATTACTGAAATTTGCTATGAACATTCAAAATACGTTTACGCATGTGTGTATGAAGCGTAATCTTAAAATACGTTTTAAATAAATTAAAAAAACATTATGTTATGAAAAAATTTAACTGTGACAACATCGACAACTGTCAAACGACGGTAATAATCAATATATGATTCATTTAGAATAAGTAATTCTATCCTAAAAATGTTTCAGGATTGCTAAACTTAATATTTATTTCAAATATTTATAGTCCGTCGGTAGCTAGCAATATAGCTCACCTACCACACTGTTCCCAACTGTTAATAATAAAATATTCCCATGATTTTGAACTAGTGACATAAAAATGGCGCGTGAAAAATTTTAATCGAACATTTTTTGTGAAACGACATAACGTAGAAGTAAAATTTACGGATTAATAGTTAAGGTATTGTCCATAATTCACGATGGTAATATCACATTTTGATTTTTCAATATACATAATTATGTCCTGCTCCCTATTGTACACTTTCCATTTACATTTGGCAAACGTCAGAATCAAATGTCACTTCCCATCTGTGTGGAAACACACAATAGTAGTCTCCATTCTGAAACCTGGGAAAGACCAACTATTCCCGGAGAGCTATAGGCCTATCTCTTAGATCTCCTGTATGGGGAAGATTGTCGAATCCGTAATTCTCGCGAGACTCAGGGAAGAGCTCTTCATCACGGAAATCATACAGGATGAACAGTTCGGATTCAGAGAAGGTCATTCGACGGAATCTCAATTGTTCCGCCTGACAGAGGCGATTCGAAACGCTCTTGAACGCCGCGAGACCCTGGGCGCTGTTTTCCTAGATTTAGCCAGGGCCTTCGACACGGTCTGGCATGATGGTCTGGTGTACAAGATGGTTGGGGAATTAACCCCAATCTGGTCCGCTTAGCCAAGTCGTACCTACAAGGTCGAACATTTGCCGCTAGACAGGGAGTCGCTCTTTCGTCTGGAAGGCCTGTCGCTGCCGGTGTCCCGCAGGGGGCCATTCTCGCCCCGAGCCTGTTTCTAATCTTCATGTCCGATCTCCTTGGATTTGAAGAAGTGGAAAATGCCATCTATGTCGATGACACCGCCATATACACGGCATCTACGAGCGAAGAAGTGCTCCGCAACAGGCTCCAGCTCTCACTTGATGAGATCCTCCGCTGGGCCTCCAGGTGGCATCTACACATCAATAAATCCAAATGCGTCGCTATTCGTTTCACGAAGAGGCTTAGACCGCCGCCAAATAATATTATCGTGGATGGATTTCGGTTCCCCTGGAGTCCCTCGGTATTGTATTTGGGGATGAGGTTGGACTCACGACTAACCTTGCGGGCACACGTAGGCAGATCTATTGAGAGGTTCTATGGCGCTAGGAGTTTCCTCCTTCCCCTGCTGTGTGCGAGGAGTGCGCTGTCATTGAAGATCAAAATCCTCCTGTATTTAACGTTCTTGAGACCGATCATTACATATGGAGCGCTGCCGATCTCTAGCTTGGCGAGGACGAACTTCAAGAGGCTGGAAGTACTACAGAATAGGATGCTGCGAATGATTGCGGGGGGCCCGTGGTTCGTCCGCAATCAACAGATTCGTGACGACCTGGGGGTTTCTTCCCTCAAGCAATTCATGCTTGGACTGGCCGAGAAGACGTTGGAAAGGATTGATTGATCCGAAAATCCATTGATCAACAGACTATCAACCTTGGATCCGGACAGACCACCTCCCATGATCCACGTCAGGAGAGCCATCGCACTGGCTGAAGACGCCGCAGCATAGCGTAACAACCGACGCAAGAAGACCTAGTTACCTATTCACCCAGCCTTAGCAGGAGTGTGATTGACCATAGTAGAATCAAATGTCACTTTTAATTCTTCCGTTTCTATGTTCATTCACAAAAGTCACAGTGACGGCGTCGTTGGCTATGCCAGGGGCGTATCATAGGAATATTCTTCTTACAATATTAGGTTAAAAATGCAACAATAAACCAACAAGTCCTATTTATAACGCATGTATTTCTCAATTCGTAGAAAATAAATAATCTATCGCTAATATATAATACATATTTTATTTATACTTATTTTACGAAAATTAATCTGTAAAGTCAAAATTATATCGTACAATAATATACAGAGGTATAAAAAAGAATGAAACAAAAAATGACAATGCGATTTGAACGATAAGACGAAGTTAGCTTATAATTATATATGCTGCAAGATCTACAATAATTATGGAAGAAATATCACTCGAATTAAACGAAAGCATCATCAACATGTTGCTTCACCCCGTTGCTCTGGGTGCTTTTGGTAAGTAGAGGTACCGGATGAGAGTTATTCGTTGTCGGCATTGAGGAATTGAGAGCGTATTGTTTTGTCTTCTTCGTCCAGATACCACATCTACAAACAAGACAACATTTATTTTATTTTATTTATAACAAATATATATATTTACCTGTACAATAACGTGAAGAAATCTTTACGATATTGCGCCGTCATTATAGCGTACAGGTACGGATTAGCGCACGAATTTAAGGGGTAGAAGAAGACCAAGAGGATCTTCGATCTGGTGATTCCGATCAGCGGATAACCGGCTAACGCCGTCAAGGAGAAGAAGGCGATTGGCGCCCAACAGACGAAATCTGTAAACACCAGTAGCGCCATCTTTTTCGCGATGGTCATCTCGCCTTTCGTAGAACACCGTCTCGTTTCGTAACCGAGACTGAAATAGATGTGAGCGTAGCAGAAGACGATCAGAGCGAAGGCCAGCCCGTTTATAACTATAATTGAGATCAGATAGGCTTTGTCGATCGGTCTGTTCACGTCCATAGGTAAACATATGCTGGTAAAATTAATTAAATGTTAAAAAAACGATCTTTTTGTGTCGTCAAATTTACTCACCTTGTACTACTATAATTACTAACACCTAAAAGAGGAATAAGAGCCATGCAAATGGAATAGATCCATCCGGCTAGCATAATTTTAGCTGCTAAACCTAAACGTATCCGTCTAGTTAGATACATCGCGTAGGCGATGGCGAACCATCTTTCGACGGTGACTACCGTTAAGGTGAATATCGATAATTGACTAGCGAACATCGTTAGGAACCCCGCCATTTGGCAACCCAAACCTGAAATCATCCAAGATAATCCAAATTTAAAGGAATGCAATTGAACTTACCGTATTGCCAGTCGAATGCTGAGTTGAAATAGGTGCCGACCGAATGGAGGTCCATACTCGCAATCAGTAACAAGTATAGACCCATGCAGAAGTCGGCGAACGCCAAATTGCAGATGAGGAATCTGGAGACGGTGACCTCACCGCTGCTGAAGACGATCACTACGATGACGGCTAGATTGCCTAGCATGGCGAGGACCACAACGAACCATACTGAGATTCGTAAGTAGTAGGAGCCCATGATGTCCTCGCATGGGTTCAGAGCGTTCGGTTCTGGATAACATTTCACTTTTGAGAACCTGAAAAGGGGAAAAAATTGAGTCCTCTTTTGAACGAAACTGATTTATTAATAAGGCGAAATTTCTGATTTCAGTAGGCTGTGCTATCTGCCCAAAACTTGCTGGTTACACAATTTATAGGAATATTTTGGTACTAAGTAACATGAAAAGATTTGGAGAATCTTACAGCCAGTGCAATAATAAACTTCAAAAGTCGATTTTTTGAAAAGTTGGCTTTTCGCCAAAGTCGACTTTCAATCCACTTAAAGGTGAGTGGGAACAATAACACCTTTCGACAAGTTTGTGTACTGTTGGCACGACTAAGCTGTCAGCTGCAATTCTAATCTAAAATAGTGTGCATGAGAACTAATGAGTGTTGTTTGTGCACAAGATGAGTACGCCAAAGAAAGCCACAATGAAGCGAGCAATTATTAGAACTAGTTGAAAAAGAAAAACATATCATTGAAAATAAAACGGCAAATAAAATAATAAACGAAGACTCTTTTTAAATTGTTAGAGAACAATAAGTGAAAACTGATTTTTCTGTGGTGAGGTGGACCACCTTTAAAATTCTTAAGCCTAAGCTTGGCAGGCGGCGTCACTGTCAGTACACCGATCAAAGACTACAAGAAGCCGTAAAAGAGCTTAGAAAAGGTACTATGTCAATAAGAAAAATTAGTGAAAAATATCTAATTCCACACACAACGTTGAAAAGAAAACTCTTAGGATTAAAACATGGAAAATATGTTAAATGAGGTAGCGGAAAAGACAATTTCAGAAGCCTTAATGTTTTGTGCAGAATAGGGCTTGGAAAAGAGGTAGCTCGTTTCTCTCTTTTGAATCTTTAGAAAATGCATCTATAAATCTTAGATAGGGAATGAGTCCTGAAAAAATCCCGGATGCTCAACAATCTGAAACAAACTCCTCTAAAGACCGCTTGAGGGAAAGTTTACTACTACTAAGCAAGAAAATAAAAAGGAAACACGAAAGAAAAATTAGACGTCCCTCCTTGTCAGTCTAGAAACAAAAGCGTCAAATATGTCATCAAAAGCAATGAAGACAGTTTTATAAGGCCGCACGACTTGTCAAGCAATGGATCACTTGATAACGAATTACTTTCTAACGGAGATCACGAAGAAACCATTCACAGGAATCTGGTCACGTGAATATTAAGCCTGGAGGATTTGTACCAGTAGCGGCGTTAGGGTAGGGCGCGGTTGGGCGACCGCCCAGGGCGCCGGCTATAAGGGGGCGCCGTGGGCCCTTCGCTCATTGATCGAGGCCTACTTACTCGTACTCGTAAATTCCCTAAATTTAGTGAAAAAATCGTTATGTTGAATGGAACGCAGTGTTCAATCCGTTCGATCGAAGCATTGCATGCAGTTTATTTTACCGGGAATCCCCGACCATAGAGAAACACATTATCTATCTCCTTTTAACAGTTTAGTTAAAAGAGTTGGCGTTGTTTTTGACGAAGCGGAACACACTCAGCTCATTCTGATTCATTAAATCAGTGCACGCACTTAAAACAGTTATTATATACAATTATTTTAAAACAAACAAACGCGGTAATCAGACGGCCCACGCTACGTTACTATGCTAAAGTTTGTCACTCTTCGTTCCGACTACGGAGTGACATTAGTTTTATCTAAAAAGTTGAAATATAAATATGTATGTAGTGTAACAGTGTAACTAACAGTAGGTATTTGGTTTTGACGAATTATTTAATTAGGTAAGTACAAATTTATTTCAACTATCTATACCTACTTATTATAATAAAGAGGTAGCATTTGTTTGTATGTTTATACTTATGTTTGGGGCGGGGTAATCTCTGGAACTAATTATACGATATTGATGAAATTTTGATACGGAGATAATATGGACCTCGAGGAAATACATAAATAACCTACTTTTTAATGCGGGAAAAGTCTCATTCCCAGGGAATGAGTGGGTGATCGTGATTTTTTCGTACAGATCTAAGCATTATATCACGAAACACAAGCTTTTAAATAAAACATTTCACAAATATTTATTTACCATAGAGTTACCTAGATTTTTCCAACTTACTTCCCGTGTATAATGCTATCCCGAGTAGGTATAACGCACTTTTGGTCGTCCTCGCTCAATAGCTTATAATGAAGTTTTATTGTAATTTATTTTTAGAAATGTTTGGCCTTACAGATTTAATTTGTTGCAGATTTTATTGATTAGTACAAAATGTCTGAACACGTTGATCGTATCAAAAGAAAACCATCTGGGTCAAAATATAGAAAACGGAAAGCAGAAAAAGAAAAGGAATTTCAAAGAACAAAAAAGTTTATGAATATAGATAAATATATCACAACAAAAAATCAAGACCTGAATGTGCCATCTACATCTGGAATACAAACGAATGCATCGGTAGTGGAGCCTCTGTCCGACATGTCAGATCATATAGCTGTTGAAGAGATTGTGGACGAAGTTTCCCGAAGTGAGGCTACAAGTTGTGCTACAATTACATATGCTTCTCAGGATGACTCCAATGGTGATGTACAACAAATACAAGTTCTAGATGACGTTAGTACTGTTATTCCGAATATATCGGATCCAGCCACTTGGCCACTCACTCGAAATAGGAAAATTATTGATCATATAATAACTAGTGGCCCAGTGCAAACTCAGATTGATAATTATCCTAAGAATAGTACAGGGCGACATTTCTCTAATTCACACTTCACAAAAAAACTTGCAAACAATGAAACAATTCAGCGTCGTTGGTTAATATACTCCGTTGCCAAGGATCAAGTTTATTGTTTTTGTTGCCGGCTATTTGATAGTAGCTCAACGTCGAGTTTAGTATCTGAAGGATATAACAACTGGAAACACTTGTCTGAAATGTTAAACATCCATGAGAATAGCACTTCTCATAAGAAGTTTTACCTTTCATGGATTGATGCTGAACTACGATTAAAAACAGGAAAAACAATAGATTGCCAAGCGCAACATTTGATTAGAAAGGAAACTACAAGATGGAATAATGTTTTGTCTAGATTGATGCATATTACACTTTATTTAGCTGAAAACAATATCGCGTTCAGAGGTACTTCCGACAAACTGTATACGCCAAATAACGGAAAGTTCTTGGGCTTGGTACAACTACTAGCCAAATTTGATCCAGTTATGCAAGAGCACTTGCGATTAGCTGTGAAGGGTGATATTTCAGACCACTACTGCGGAAAAGACATTCAAAATGAATTAATAGAGCTGATGGGTGAAAAAGTGAAGTCAAAAATCATATCACACGCAAAGAAATCAAAATATTATTCTATTATAGCCGACTGTACTCCGGACATTAGTCATGTAGAACAACTTTCACTGACAATACGATTTGTTGATTTATCATCAGATGACGATAAAATATCAGTAAAAGAGCATTTCATAGAATTTATACCTGTCAGTGAGTCGACTGGTGAAAGACTGACTGAAGTTATTATTGATGTTTTAAATAAATACGGACTGGAATTGAACAATTGTAGGGGTCAGGGTTATGACAACGGGTCGAACATGAAAGGAAAAAATATTGGGGTTCAAAGGAGAATTCTGGACATAAATCCCTTAGCTGTTTATGTACCGTGTGGCTGTCATAGCTACAATCTCGTACTATGCGATGCCGCTAAGTCATCCCTAAAATCAGTCACTTTGTTTGGGGTACTTCAGAGGTTGTTCACATTGTTTTCAGCTTCTGTTCATCGATGGAAAATTCTAACCGATCACTTGGGATTATATACTATAAAAAAGCTAAGTGACACACGTTGGGAAGCAAGAATAAGCAGTGTTAAAGCAGTCCGTTATCAAATTACTGTCATCCATGACGCTTTAATTACTTTGGCTATTGAAACTCAGAAAACTGATGTTCAAGTCTCTCATGAGGCTACTACTCTAGCCGAACAGCTAAAAGATTTCAGCTTCATAGTTTCATTGGTTGTTTGGTATGACATACTTTTTCAAATTAATGTCGTTAGTAAATCTCTACAATCAACAGACATGGATCTCGGTAAATGCACAGAAATGTTGAAAAAATGCTGCACTTTCTTGGAAGAATATAGAAACACAGGCTTTAAAAGCGCCATTTTAACTGCTAAGGAATTGGCTGAAGAACTAGAAATTGAACCTGTGTTTAGAGCCACAACAAGAATTCGATGTGTTAAGCGTCAAGCTGGTGAAACTGCCCGCGATGAGCCTATAACTTCTCCAGAAAAAATTTGAGGTTGAATTTTTCAACTGTCTTTTGGACACTACATTAATTTCTGTCAATGAAAGATTTGAACAGTTAAATGAGTACTCGGAATCTTGGTCTTTTTTGTACAATATAAAACAGATTCCGGAAAAACCCGACCTTGTCAAACTCTGTGGTGATCTCCAATTGAAATTAACTGTAGACTCTAAATCAGATATAGATGGTTGTATGTTGTGTGATGAACTCATAAGTCTGAAATCTTTTTTGCCTGATCAGAATGTGGTTACTCCTGTTTTTGCTTTAAATTTTATCAAAGATCGCAACTTACAAGAACTGTATCCAAATGTATGGATAGCATTGCGAATATTATTAACTATACCTGTAACGGTTGCTAGTGGGGAGAGAAGTTTTCTAAGCTTAAGCTAATAAAAACCTATCTGCGATCGACAATATCTCAATCTAGATTGACAAACTTGGCTACCTTGTCAATCGAAAATGAAATTGCTGAAAACATCGACTTTGATAACCTAATAAAAGAGTTCGCCGATAGAAAGGCTAGAAAAGTAAAATTTTATTAGTTTTTCTCTAATAAATGGTTATTTCTTTTAATAAATGGTTGTTTCATTATATCCTTTGCCTTTTTTTCGTATGGGTTTGAATTGCAGTTAGGGGGCGCCGTAGAAATCTCGCCCAGGGCGCTGGTAGTGCTAAAACCGGCGCTGATTTGTACTGGTGTAATTCCCAACTGAAAGTGGTAAAAGAAGCTTACGTTATGTTGGAAAAATTATACAGAAACTGGATGAGGATAATTACGCAATTAACTTTTTAGGAAAAGCATTCGGAAATAATTTATTGTAGAAGATAGGGCTATAGTTGAATCAAAACTAATTTTGTTTAAATTTGAGTTAATTAACAGTTATATTTGGTAACAAACACGATTTGTGCTTGGTTTTTGTAGTAAACTTAAGTAAAAATCTTATATTGCCTTTCTCTAATCCCTGTAGTCTTTCCTTACAAGAATAATAAATAAAGTAGTACTGCATTTACTTCCCATAATGACTACTTCAATCCAATATAAATTTAATGTAGATCACACACGTTTCAAACGTGTGGCTCACTTTCATAGGAGCTGATCCTTTCTTCGGCAACACAAAATCGCAAATTAAAAAGTCCATCTACGAATGGACACAAAATATGTCCAAGGAATGGTGGAAAAGATCACCAGGACAAAGAGAGGCAAAGGAATTCCTAAGGGAACAAAGGCCTGAGTTTACTGAAGACCTACTGAGTAAAGACAGGAGGACTGTCAAAGTGACAGTTGGTATGTTCACCAGTCATAGCAGATTTTGCAGATTCTGTGAAGAGGAAGAAGAAAACTCAGTTCATGTTTTGTGGCCTAGCAAGGATGAGGTTTCTAGCAATGAGCGTAGAGAACAAGAAGGCAAAATTAGAGAGCGCCCTCTAGGATAAAAAGCGATCATAATCGACCTGCAAAGGTCGAAACAGGGTGAAACAGGTTCGCATGGCCACCCCATTCGTAATCCTAATCTACAGTCCGTGCTTGAAGTTCTGTCGCGATTTTGAGGTAAATAACGTGCCATCGAAAAAAAAAACATAATTAGTGTAGGCTATGTAAATGTTTTTGATCGTTGCTTTAGCCACTACTACATAATGACATTTATTATTTGACATTTTAAATGTTTTATTATAACCAAAGTTTATAACCTCAAATTAAATGTCAAGGAATAAATGTCATTATGTGAAAGTGGCTAAAGTAACAATCCATTCACATAGCCTATATTTGTGTCAAAATCGCGTGCTCAAGCATCAACACAACCTCAAGCACGAATTATAAATATGATCCTTAAACACGCCGTCTTCGTACGAGCATGCGTTGACGCTGGCCGGAGGAACTCTTGAGATCGAAGAACCCTCTGATCAGGCCCTCGAGGGAGATTGACCTTGAAAGGCCGCCACTTCGCCACTTTGAGTTTAGAAGGTTAATGGACGAAGAGTCCAGCCTTAGCCAAAACAGAAGCCCTCAGACACCGTTTGGATGTGACTTCCCACACCTATTATTATGTCTAAAAGTCTAAAGAGTGTGCTGCTACTTAATGGAAATGCAGACACTTCAACATGATATTATACCATGTTCTGTGTGCGAGTTGGAATGAGGCAAACATTCGAAATAAAGATGATGATTCAAGAGAAAATGTTTAACACTATGCCTATTAGATTCTACAAAAATTGTGTTGCAATATCTTCTTATGAAACTAGTCGCAATGAAACTATTTGTACAAGCAACTGAGATTCAAATATCTCACCGATAAATGTGCTGCTCTTTTTGAACGTTTCTGTTATGAAACAAATTAGCTATTGATGCAGTTCTTTTCTTAATGATTATGTCAACGTTTCGGTCTGTATTGTGTTGTTTTGTACAAACTTTGTGATGTATCGTTGTCGTGCGGTTTTGCCCTCCCTTCTATTCACTTTCATCAACAACAACGCCCATTTTGAAACTTAACTTAACATTTCAAGCGATAAGTTAGCGACCAGCTAATTAAATTTATACCTTATTCCCGAAGTTTCGGTTAATTAGATTTAATTCGCGAAGACGTTGGGGTAATCAGGAGAAATGTATTCATACATATATAGAAATACATTACACTAATGTGTGAGAAGATATAAAATTATAATTCTATAGTTGTCCCTTCTTGTAAACATACTAACTTCATAGATATAGTTTTCTATAGATCTATAGAAAATTATCTCCGTTTGTACCACTAACTTAGTTGGGGAAAGTTTCGAATTCGCCTAAAGGAGAAGAACTTCGAAAAATTACATTTGAGTACGTCATAAAATTCGCCCTACTTATTCAACATAAAAATATTTTATCGCTTTTCAATTTTATCAAGTTTAATTGGCTTGAAATTTATTATTTATATACCTACATACCTGTGAAAGGAATACCCTCCACATCCAGCGGTTACAGGCACGTAATGATCGGTATCCGTTGGATTATGAAAACTTCCGATAATTTCAGGTTCCGGTACCGGTTTCGCTTCCTCCACAGCTATAGTACTCCCACGTAAAGTGAATATATTGGAGAAACTATTATTGTTGACAGGAATTATATAATTAACTTGCGGTTTCCACGAAACATCTGAAGAACCACTACTAGAATCGAATTAGATTTAAACGATGATTATTAAATTAAATCGAAACTGGATTTACCTGTCGTCGGAACTGCGTTTTTTCCGGACGGATTTGGCATCCGCCTGTCCTGTATCCGTCGGTAGGGATTGGCCCTGTTTGCTGCAGAATTCCCTTATTTTGTGTTCGTATTCAGCGTGTCTCGTCGGGTTATGCTGTTCGGGATATTTGAAGGCGCAGCAATGGAAATGGTGCGTTAAATACGCCTTCTCCAATCGCTGTAAATCGAGAGATTCGAATCCGTCTATCTAAGAGTTAGAGTTAATAAATAATACTCCTAAAACTTACCGGAAAGTCGTAAATACTGGGTATAACTTTTAATGATGGTGTGTCCCTTATTTTTAATATCTCTAATCCTTCTAGGCCGGCGATTGGTATACTTGTTAATGAACTCTCGGATAAATCTCTGTAATTAGAATATTTATACAATTTTATATGATTAGAATTTCCTCTTTTATCCAATGTTAGAATTATATTTTTAAAGTTAATTAGTTAGTTAGTTAATTAATCTTTTTGCTGATTCTAAATCCCCTTGCACCCAAAGAAGAGATTCTAATTCTGAACTACATTTTCAGAGCAACCGCTAATTCTTTCACTATTATTCAGTTTGATTTCTTTGTGGTCTTGAGCCCACAGGTATCCCAAGATATCTGACTGACGGGCTTCAGGGAAGGCTGAAGTTGTCAATCGAAAAATTTTTGTCTTTTTGTAAATCTTACACCCACACATTGCGATTAATTAATATTGAGTTTCCACTTCGAAGACTAATCGTAGATTTTACCGATGGCGGAGTCTAGGATGTATCAGGTTTTCATCGCTATAGATGGTATAGAACGCAGTACACGCAGGGACAACTAAGAGTCTTATTGAAGCAATTTTGGTCTCCTGTCTAGAGTTCTTATTTCAAATGTTTTAGGGTGACTGCTTCCGCAAGTTTCGCCAGATAGGAAATCAAAGAAATGGATCTGTGGTTTTGCGGTTTAAAAATGCGCACAACGATGGCATATTTCCAAACATTTAACCTGAAGAATAGCATTTATAATATAGACCATACTCTCAACCGCTTTCAGAGTTGGAAATTAAATCAAAGCCAGGGGCCTTTCCGAGTTTGATGAGGTTGTTTATTTCGTTACAATCTGTTAAGTTAGAGATTCTCACCGTCCATGCCAAGGAAGCCGACCAGAGGAGGGCCAACCATTTCCTCAAACTCCTCGTCGAAGTCATCGTTAGCACCAAACTCATGGACCGACTGAAGATGATCGGCCATTGTCTCAGGCTTCTCCGTAGGATCAACTTCATTCCGAACTTGAAGAGGTTTGATGCTGTTTGATTTGATATTTATCTCTTTTAAATGCATTTTTCAATCTCCACAGAGAACCATTTTCGAAAGAAAGAAACGCAATCACTTTCGGAATAACATATTTTTAATAACTATGTACGTCTTATAATCCATTTTAATCCATTCCTTATGTTCCCATGCTGGTTATCTATACAGGGTTGTCACCTAAGACTCTATTTCAGGAAAATATTTTTAAGTATATAAGGTGACCCAAATAAGTGTGAAGACACGGAAGTAATTTTTTTTAAATGACACCCCTTGTATTGTGTTGCACATTTCAGTTCATCTCAATGCACGTTATCAATTCCCGAAAAATTATTTCATTACTCCTGGTATTTCCGGAGAAATAAATTAAAAGTCATTAAAATGAAATTTTTCGCACTAAAAATAGAAAACAAAAAAAAACGTAGGAGCAATTTTTTGACTCACGATTTAGTGTGTGATGAGTACCTTTAACCTGAGCGCTCTTGTGTGTGGGGGGCGGGGGGCTGCTGTCTTGGACAATATCTTTGCAAATTTTTTGGGGACACAAACTGCTGTGTTCCCCTGCGTAGTATCGGATCACGAATATGTCGCCTTGAAATGTAGCTTGTTTGAAGCTGAAAAGCCTGATATACCGGCCAGGAGATATGCTCGCGTGTTTAACGAAGAATCGTTTCAGCTGTTTGAGAGGTCTATTCGTCATCAGACGTGGCCAAATTTTACCGCCTTTAGCAATATAAACGAAGCTTTTGCTTACTTTCATGAAACTATAGTTTTCTACTATTGTCTGTATTTTCCCGAGAGGCTTGTAATGGCAGATGGGACCGAGGCGCGTGGTAAATGGGTGAATAATGAAGTTCAAATATCGAGTCAAAATTTACGAGATTTGTATAAATTACAACGAAGATACCCACACTTCGTGGAGTGTTACAAAATTGCTAAAAGGTCTCATTTAAAGTTAGTTAAAACCACAAAGAAAAATTATTTTAATGAACAGATTGCAAATTCCAAAAATCCTAATAAAACTGCATGGTCAATCATGTCAACTTCGAATAAAAAAGCATCTAACAAAGATGGGCATATTATATTAAAAATAAATGAGGATATGGTTATGAAGCCTGCTGATGTTGCAACAGCGTTTAATGAATTTTTTATTAGTGAACCCAAGAGAATAAGTTCCTGGTTACAGAAGTGTACCCAAACCGTTCTCCCGGAAACCACAAAAGTCTCTAATCGTATGAGTGCATTTCTATTTAGTGAGCCTGAAATGCTAGATGTAATCAATCAAGTTAAAAAGAAAAAAAGTGCAGGTCCTGACCAAATTCCATTTTCCTTAATAGCAAGGATTGGTCCAATTGTCGTTGAACCACTTACTGAACTTGTTAACTTATCATTTGCTAGTGGTATTTTCCCTGATTTGTTGAAAGTCTCTTCGGTTTATCCTGTACACAAAAAGGGCTCGCCAACTGATATATCGAATTACCGCCCGATTTCTTTGACTTCGGTCTTCTCTAAAATCTTTGAATACGCGATGTTAAATCGACTTGCAAAGCATCTAGACAGAAATAATATTATTACACATAAACAGCACGGTTTCCGGAAGGGCCGATCAACGATGTCGGCAGTGTATTCCTTCATAAACAAAGTCGTGGAGTCCCTGGATGATGGAGAATATCCGGCGGGAATCTTTTGTGATTTGTCGCGGGCGTTTGACTGCGTTGATCACAGCATAATGAGCGACAAGTTGGAACATTATGGTATTCGTGGTGTTGTAGCCGACTGGTTTTCATCCTATTTGTCGAACAGAGTTCAGTATGTAAGGACATCGTTCACAAACAATTACAATGTCGTTGGGAGTGCTGTCTCTGCCAAATTGCCGATATCACTAGGCGTACCTCAAGGATCTGTTTTGGGACCCATTCTTTTTATACTATTTATGAATGATATTGTAGATCTTGTAAATTATCCTCTGTTTATGTACGCCGATGATACATCCGCTGTGGTGACAGGAACGGACACGAATGAAGTGCAAAATAATGCTAACCAGCTATTGAGAGACCTAAGTGGATGGTTTGGCAGTAATAAGTTGCATATTAATTTATCCAAAACAAATTATATTATATATCGTCCCTTGCACTCTTCGGTACATACTGATATAGATATTCAATGTAACAACCAGGTATTACAGCAAGAAACCTCTGTAAAATTCTTAGGACTGCACATTGATCAGAACCTAAACTGGAAGAATCATTGCACAGATTTAACTAAAAAACTAAATTCCATATGCTACCAAATAAGGAACCTAAAAAACATAATTGATTTAAAATATTTACTTAACTTTTACTATGGTCAAGTTCATAGTAGACTCTGCTATGGGGTGTCGTATTATTCTGACACTCGGCGACATCTTGCACATATTATCTTTCTTTCTTAATAAAAATGAACTATACGATCCAAGAATCAACTGATATGATTTACATTCTCGGAGAATGTTTAACGAATTGTCTTCTAGCATCCAGAGTGTACGGCGAGAGGTTTCCTGATAGAAGGCACCCAGATGAAAGATCGATTTAACAGGACTGGGACAGTTAAATATGAAAAACATGACAGAGTAAAGCCCATATTAAATGATGAAAACGATTTTAACATTATTGCAAGTGTTGTTGAAAATCCACATAGGAGTACAGCCGACATTAGTGATTTGCTGCACATAGGTCAAACTTCAGTTAAAAAGATTTTGAAGAAGCATCATTTCCATCCATATCACGTACAACTGAGTCAAGCACTTCTAGGGCAAGATTTCGAAAACAGGATAAATTTTTGTAACTGGGGTCTCGCTCGAATTCAAGAAGATGTACGGTTTTTTAATACTGTATTGTTTACCGATGAAGCAACTTTCCACAATAATGGTCATGTGAACAGGCATAATCTACATTATTACGCCAATGTGAATTCAAATTTTAAGAGGGCAGTTGACCGGCAACACAGGTGGAATGTAAACGTCTGGGGAGGTATAATTGGAGACCATATTATAGGACCCCATTTCTTTGATGGACATCTCAATGGTGATATTTTTCAAAGATTTTTGGACGAAGACCTTGATAACCTTCTAGAGAATATACCATTAGGGCTGTTAAGAAGAATGTGGTTCCAGTTAGACGGGGCGCCTGCTCATTTCAGTATTCAAGTTCGACATACTTTGAATGAGAAGTTTCCAGGTCGCTGGATTGGAAGACAAGGACCTGTTCCATGGCCCGCAAGGTCACCAGATCTGATCAAAGTTGTTTTTTTCCTGTGGGGGTATGTTAAAGGTCTGGTCTACCGTATACCACCAACTACACCAGAAAACATGCGGGAACGAATAAGAGAAGCCTTTGATACAGTTACTCTTTTAATGTTACAAAATACAAATAGGTCTTTAACAAACAGGTTAAATCTGTGTTTACAAGAAAATGGTAGATTGTTTGAATACTTAATTTAATCATGTGTAAAATTCTCTAATGTTATTCATAGTTAAATGTTAAATTCTCGACTCACTCCATACTAAATCATGAGTCAAAAAATTGCTCCTACGTTTTTTTTTATTTTCTATTTTGAGTGCGTAAAATTTCATTTTAATGACTTTTAATTTATTTCTCCGGAAATACCAGTAGTAATGAAATAATTTTTTGGGAATTGATAAAGTGCATTGAGATGAACTGAAATGTGCAACACAATACAAGGGGTGTCATTAAAAAAAAATACTTCCATATCTTCACACTTATTTGGGTCACCTTATATACTTGAAAATATTTTCCTGAAATAGAGTCTTGCAAGTAGTATAGATTAGTATATGAACGAAATTCCTAACATCATTAGTATAGGAGCTATAGACCAGCGCGCGCTTAGGTGACAACCCTGTATATAAATTTATTCCGTATGATGTAAAAGTACAAGAAAAAGCTGAAAAACGCCTTTCATTGGGAATGAGTCGTAAAATACCTTTACACCCCCGACTTTTTTTAATGTTTCAATGTAAATGTTTAAGTTTAGTTATTAAGTGAATAATTTTGTTAAGTTTGAATAAATCGTTTTTATTTTTGAGTGAAACCATTATTTGCCTCCTCATTTCTTTGTAAATATCGTTAAATTTTTTTTATAATAAACGTCAAAATTGTCTTAATTAAGGCGCTTTAATAGGTAATAAGCAGTCAACAAATATTAAAAAAAAAAAATCGAATTTTTCAGGTCTTGGACATAAATGGGTTAATTCACTTTCGTTACTCGATTCTCCCAAAATATTTCGTTTAACTTTAAATTTTTTATTTTCGGAAATGCTAGTCTCGTCCTAGCTGGGAAAATAATTTGGATTGACATCGCTATCGGATGATAACGCTTCGATATCAGAGTTTGAACTGAAATTATTTTCAGTCTGAGTGTCTTGGATTAGACTGGATGACTCGACAGACTGATGAAGTTCTAAAAACAAAAGTAGATGTTAAGGACTGTACATTTGCAAAACCATTCTACCATTCTCAACAATTCATGATGATTGAGCAGTTTCGTATGGTACTAAAGATGATAAGATAAGTGCACTAATTTTAAGTACAGTAAAATTTCGATTAACCGTCATTCGTTTAACCGTCAGTTTCCTTTATCGTCGCTTATAGGCTTAAAAATGCAATGCCTAATCTATCTGATTTTGTTCTGTAAAATTATCCCAAAATGGTTGAAAAACAGAATAAACGTGTTGTGTTAGGTTTAAATCAAAAACTTGAAGTTCTCAAACGTTTGAAGAAAGGTGAAGCTGACACTAGTATTGGCTAAATTTAGGGTGTGGGAAGAACAACAGTTAACGACATCGAACGCGATCCTGAAAAGATTGAACAACATGCGTCAAAACAACTAAATTTAAAAATATTTGAACTGAACCTCATTAGGGAATAAGTTTACAATTGTGATTAAACCGGGCTCAATTGAAAAGCTTTGGCATCATTTTCGGAAAGAGCATCCTTAGCTTTAAAGATCCAAAAGGATCGGATCAGTATTATAATCTGTGCAAATACCACCGGCAATCATAGATTACCCCTGCTTGTAGCAGGTAAATCCAAAAAGCCATGGGCTTTCAAAAGTTTAAATATGAGCGCATTACATGTGAATTATTATGGGCAAAAAAATGCTTGGATGGACCAAAACAACTTTTTCTGAATGGTTCTAGAACATATTCGTGCCTCAAGTTAGAGCTCATATGGCCGAAAAGCAGTTGCACACACCTCAAACTCAAAAGTGATGATGACAAAATAAGATGTATGTTTCTTCTAGCGAATACAACTGCACTTCTCCAACCAATGGGCCAGTGGTTGGCATGTGACAAAATGGATGGAGGTTTTCAAATTTTGAGTGATGATGAAATTGTTTCTGGTATGACTACCAATGAAGAAGAAGAAATTGGTGATGAAGAAGGGTTAAAAAACCTACAACTAGCCACTCAGAAGCAGAAGCAATGTTAACAAAGTGCATCGATTGGTTTGAAATACAAGACGAAGCAAATGCATACATATATTCTACTTCTCTGTAAGAAACGAAACATCGTCGTGCAGAAAGCTCGAATCTCAAAGAGACAGAATGAGATTAATATTATTTTAAAGTACCTAACATAGGTTTATACATAATATATACATAATTACATATGTATATGTATTACAATATATTTCTGTAGATTACTATATATAAATCTGTGTGTGATTTCTGTTATCCGTCTATTCGGTTATCCGTCACGACCCTGGTCCGGTCAGTGACGGTTAATCGAAGTTTTACTGTATAATCTGAATTCATTATCGCTAGATACTCGTTGGACATCGGGTGACTGATCAAGAAACGTATCTTGATCACGTAAAATTAAACCTATACAAAACTATAATTGACAAAAATATGGATATCCTCCCTTAATAGCGTACCAAACCCCAAATATACAGTTGTAATACAAGCTTACTTATATTTCTAATGGTAAAATAATACCACCTCGATATTAGTTCCTAAATATAAGCTTACGGTCATTTATGAACCCCGTTCCTCGGTAATATTAGAGTATCAGATATCACAACAACGCTATTAAGATGTTAATTCGTTTTCTAGTAGCTAGGTTAGTTCATCAAGTGCGCAATTAGGACATGATAAACCGAAATAGGATCCTAAAGACAGAGAGAGGTTTTATTGATTTTGGTGTTACCCGAATATTATTTTAATACATTAAATTGTTTATACAGGGTGTTCCTAAATATCATGTACATAAGGAAGGGGGTAATTATTTGGTTTATTTTGTGCCTAAAATTTCATATAAACATAGGTCTGCAATCGCTTCGTTACCAATCTGCAGGATGTTGAAATTTCAAGATTTTTTCACTTTTTACTGTATAGCTCCTACAGTTTTTGAGATATTTTGCTCAAATTTGGAAGGTAGGTTACGCTATAAGGCCTGCATCATTAGCTATGCCAAATGATGATGTAAATCTACAGGGTAATAATTTTTTCGGAGTCATGCTCTCTTTTCTCACCCTGAACTTTTTTGCGATGTGCCACTGCTAGATTCTAAAATACGCAATAAATGTGCTGTCTTGTTTAGAAACTTTTTGATCTCTTGTATTTTTTTCTTATCTCTGACCGTTATCGAGAAAAAAATAGAAAACAATTTTCTGTAATTCGCCAGAGAAAATTCAATTTTTTAACGTGGTCTAGTAGGCTCTGGCTTTATTCAGATAATTACTTGAGTTTATTAATTTGACAACTGACATTAGAAATTGTAAAATGTGTCTGTATAAGTAAAGTCTTAAATTGCAAACTGTAAGGTGTAAAAGTGCTTTAAATACTCGTTATAATTTTGTAAATATGCCAAATTTCACTAATTCTGAAATGGCTGACATGCATTTTATCTACGGCCTTGCGAATGGAAATGCAAGAGAAGTCAGGCGTCTGTACATTGAGCGCTATCCCAATTGAATGATACCCGATCATCGAATATTTTCAAATATTCATAGGCGTCTTGGAGAAACTGGAACTTTTAAAAAGAATACTAATGATGCAGGTAAACCACGTACTGTTAGAACACCACAAATCGAAGAGGCTGTTCTGAATGAAATAGACAGACATCCTCGTACCAGCACCAGAAAAATCAGTAAACATTTAAATATTAGTCATCAAGTTGTTTGGCGTATTCTACGTGTTTCTCTACTATACCCTTACCACATTCAGAAAGTGCAGGCTTCTCTTCCCGAGACTTCCCTTTAAGGATTGATTTCTGCCAATGGTACCTTAATAAGCTAGCAGCAGACCGCATTTTTAATTGTAAAATCCTCCGCCCATCTGTAGTTGTTGTGGAAATTCATAATTATTATGAATTTCCACAACAACTACAGATGGGCAGATGAAAATCCACATGAAATTGTACAAACGCATTTTCAAGAACAGTTCTCATTAATTGTATGGGGTGGTATAATTGGAGATAATTTGATTGCTCCTTGTTTTTTGCCTAATCGACTTACTGGTCAGTCATACAGGCTGTTTTTGCAGAATGAATTACCTTTATTAGTTGAAGACTTGCCCCTTTTACTTAGAAATCACAAGCACACAAGAAAACTGTGCTTGTGGTAGCATAGTTTTCTTGTCATTGTTATTAATTAGGTTTTTATTGTTATTAGTTATGTTACTTTGTATTGTAATAAAACAATGCTACGAAAACCGGGTCATCCTATTTTTTAACAGGTAGTAGCACCTTAACTCTTAAAATTAATAAACTCAAGTGATTATCTGAATAAAGCCAGAGCCTGCTAGACCATTTTAAAAAATTTAATTTTATCTGGCGAATTACAGAAGATTGTTTTCTTTTTTTTCTCGATAACGGTCAGAGATAAGAAAAAAATACAAGAGATCAAAAAGTTTCTAAACAAGACAGAAAATTTATTGCGTATTTTAGAATCTAGCAGTGGCGCATCGCAAAAAAGTTCAGGGTGAGAAAAGAAGGCATGACCACGAAAAAATTATTACCCTCTAGATTTACATCATCATTTGTCATGGCTAATGATGCAGCGCTTATAGCGTAACCTACCTTCCAAATTTGAGCAACATATCTCAAAAACTGTAGGAGCTATACAGTAAAAAGTGAAAAAATCTTGAAACGTCAACACCCTGCAAATTGGTAACGAAGCGTTTGCAGACCTATGTTTATATGAAATTTTAGGCACAAAATAAACGAAATAATTATCTCCCTCCTTATGTACATGATATTTAGGAACACCCTGTATAATTCAGTTTTTGAGGTCTTAAAATAATTATTTTAGCGAAAATGTACGCTATTTCCAGATTGTATTTTCTGATATGCAGGCTAACAACTTGAACTTTGTACGAAAGCCTATTGATAGGAGAAGGTAGTGGTGGTAAAATTAAATGTATCCGTTTTAGTATTGTCAACTGTTTATATGACAGGAATGTCAGTGGTTATGTCAAATACTATGACCACTTTATAATTGGCACTTTTTCAGTAATTGTGTATTCCATTAGGATAAAGTTTGATGGTTCGGTAAAATATTTGACATAACCACTGACATTCCTGTCATATAGAAAGCTGACAATAGTAAAATGGATACATTTAGTTTTAACTCCCACCATCCTCTCCTATCAATAGGCTTTCGTAGTTCAAGTTGTTAGCCTGTATACCTAAGCTTACTTTCTTATAGACGAAAACCCAGTTGGGGACAAAAACTTGCAAATTACTATGGAACAGAAATATTTTTGTTGTAAGTGATTTTATTCATTATGGTACCAGTGTGATTATACATCGCTTTGTTATTAGGAATGTAAATGCAAATTTTAAACGAAACGGTCGATGAGAAAAAATTGATCAATTAATTGGCCAGCGTGGTCTCCTGATTTAGACCTAAGAGATTTTTTTTTGCGACGGTGAATAAAATCATAGTATTATATAACAGTACTCCTGTAGCCACTACTAAAAACCTCAAGAATAGAATTCTAGAGCTTTTACAGGAAATTCTGCAGCATCAATACTGATACTGATGTATATCCTTTTGTTTTAAGAACATTTAAGATGTATTAAATTCATTTTGTAAATTAAGACATAGTAAGTTAAAATGGTATGTATTTTTGCCTATTCACAATTTTAAATTATGCACTGGCATCAAAGATAGTATTTTTACGCAAATAAGTATAGTAACATTAAATAAATTCACAGCGTTTCATTTTCAATTATTAAAGTGTAATATGAAGTGACGTTGATAAATATACACCGTGTTTCATGTAACTAGCACATTAGAAGTTTTTGTGCTTACAACTCGAATTTTTTCCAGAAGTTTGCCTTCTCACATAATTGACCGCAATCTTTCAAGTTAAAATATTTTTAAACTCCTGCAACTTCCGGTTACATCGAAAGTAGGCGCCATCTTTGTTATTTTAAATGTGACACCCTGTATTTTATTCGAGATTTGAATTGTTTATTTAAATAGAAAAACAGAGATACCGGGTTGGATTATGTCAAAGTCAACCGTTTCGGAGATATTCAACTGTTTTCCATTTTTAAGGCACTTGATGGTAAATTTTAAAAGTTCTTTATCTGACACATGAAAAAAGATAAACAATTGAAATTTGTTCCTGAGATAGTCAAAGTATTGTCCTATTCGAATATCACCAGGTTTAGCAATAATATTACACAGGGTGTTCTCTAATTAATTTACAATTATACACATTTCAAATGCAAGAAACTCAATTTTTTCAAATGAAACACCCTGTATATTTTCGCCTTTTCTGAAGCAGCAAAAAATTGTCTTTCGATCCACTGTTACATTCCCTATACCTATCTCTAAAGGTTTTTGAGTTATTGGGGAGATCAGTCTGAAGGCCCAATATTTTGCCAAATAACAAAAGAGGTTTAAGTTTGGCCTACATGACTGACATAATCCCACCCGGTATCTCTGTTCTTCTATTTAAATAAGCAATTCAAAGCTCGAATAAAATACAGGATGTCATATTTAAATTAACAAAGATGGCGCCTACTTCCGGTGTAACATGAAGTTGCACGAGTTTAAAAATATTTTAACTTGGAAGATTACGGTCAATTATGTGAGAAGGCAAAGCTTCTGGAAAAAATTCGCGTTGTAGGCACAAAAACTTCTAATGTGCCAGTTACATGAAGCACGGTGTATATTTATCAACGTCTCTATTTCCTTCCATCTTCTTCGATCGCTTGCTATTTCTCTCCAATTCCCTATTCCTATTTCTTCAATGTCGTTTTTTGTTTGTTGAAACCAACGACGACCAAAGAATTCCTTCTTTGGTCGTCGTTCTCTTTTCTTCTTACCAGCATCTCTCCCATACAGAACCATTTTCGGTAGCCTTTGTTCTGGCATTCGAATGATGTGCCCTAACCATCTAATTCTTTGTGTTATTTTCCTTCTGCGTCCCCTCCAAAGATTTTCCTTAAGACCTTTCGCTCCTATATTCCCAGCTTTTGTTCTACTTGCGTACGCCGGCCGCACGATCAATTCATAAACTCGGATCTTAGTTGCACTGCTTAAAAGTTTTGATTTTAGTATTTTTGCTAGCTGTCCGACCACTCGATTTTCTTTCAGGATTCTTTTATCTATTTCACACTTTTCTTGGCACTTGTTGGTTAATGTAACCTTTAGACTTTAGATATTCAAATCGATCAATTCTTTCGAAACTATATTCCTTATCTCCTGTCCTAAATACAATGTAAAGGTTTCGTTCTGTCACACCCGGGCGCATTTCCACATATCTTGTTTTACTTTGATTTATTTTCAGATACCTTTTGGCTTTCTCAACAAATCGTCCGAAAACCTCTAATTCTTTCTTTGACCTTGTTACTAGGACTATATCGTCTGCATAAGCTTACATTGCTCTTTATGATGCAAGATTGAACCTGTTGTTCGTATTCTAGAACTAGATTAAACAGATTGGTTGGAGGATCACCTTGTCTTAGTTCTCTTTTAACCGAAAATTGTTCCGATAAGCTTCCTTCTATTACAACTTTATTGCTTGACTTAAATAACGTCATTTTAACTAATGCTTCGTGTAGTCCTTTTCTAGATACATAATCATACGCTTGTAGAAAATCAATGAAAAGGATATGCAATACCGGGTTGTATTCATAACTGTTGTGCTGTCTAGCTCCCAGGGTAAATATTTGATCTATTGTAGATCTCCCCGCCCTAAATTATCTAATCCAAGTTTAGAGCAAACATTTACGTCAATCAAGTAAAATAAATTCTTAAATTTAAACAAATAATTTCTGAAATAATAAATAAATTTGCTAGTATGAGTTGTAACACGTTTTCCTCAACTGATACTTTAAAGGAAAAATTTTAGCACAGATTTTTTTCTCTTTAGCACGTAATATGTACACAACTTTTTTAATAAATAGCGCCTGAACGAAAGTTTCCAGGATGGTGAAATATAAAAATATTTTAGTCGACCGAGTTCGAAATTGCGAAATTTACTACAGAGACGAAATTCGACTTTAACAAGGTAAAAAAAAGTAAATGTAGCGTAAGTTCAAATCTTCTTCTCTTTATATTTTTACCCCGAAATAAAATCGAACTTAATAATATACAATTTTTTTTTTGTTTCCCGCTGAATCTCAGCTTTGCTGTTTAGTACATCATAGTTTCGTTTTATTTTCGAGCGAAAGGGAAGGAGAAAAAAAGAAGAGGAAATTCATTCGTTAAACTTAGCGGATGCTATAATGAAAAGAAATGAGGCACCGAATGAGAAAACATCGGAGAATACGAAAGCGTATTAGCAATCTCGTGTTTGTCAAGGTTAACGTTGTTTTATGTAAAAAAAAAGTCCCTAAATATCGAAGATCTGATCTTGATATTAGCTATTTTCTCAGACAACTAATTAAGTAATTCGTTTCTGCAATACAGACATGGTGGCACTGAAATATACATCAGTGGTAGTTGTAAGACGTAGATGTTTGCAGTTACCAATAGATCGTTGTTTTGTGATTAGATTCGATTAGATTTGATTAGATGTGTGTCGTGTAGGCAGTGATCTATTTTGAGTATCCTTAATCTCCCAATTAATCTCCAGATTTCTGAAGAAATCTAGGATTTTTTTGGCGTCTGTAGTTTTGAGGAATTAGGCCAGTACGAGATTTTCTGTTGGAGTCAAGGCCATCAGCAGTTTCGTTGCCCTCCCACCTCCAGTTACCTGATACCCACATCAGTGTGACTACATTTCTTTAGGCGAGAGCATTGAGCGTCAGTGAACAATCCCAGGTTAGCTTGGATTTAAAAGTTTAGCCCTTTATAGCCTTCAGTCCTTACTGGCTGTCTGAGAACTGCAAACATTCCTGGACACATTCTTCAATGACATATAGTTCTGCCTGGAAATTTTGTTGACGTCGTACCCAGCGAAATCCAGATCTTACATCTCGGTTCGTAGGTACCTATGCCCACTCCTGAGTCCACTTCAAACTGTTTGTCGAAATCGAACCTTTTACCTTAACCAATCCTCTTAATTGTTCAAAGATTCGGAGATGATCCACTAAGTCTCCGGACTTGAAGATTGTGTTTCGTTCCAATCTAATGGCGCCCATTATTGCTTCCCTCTTTACCTGCAAGTGCAGGGAGAATCAGGTTTAATAAGACCTCCATCATCGCTGCAGTTGGACAGGTACAAGCAAGTCGGTGTATCTTTTGTAGCATGATTTGTCCTCGTTATTCGTTTATTTTTTGGCGACTATAACCAGTGATGCGTATGTGACCATGGATCTGACTATAGTCAAGTAAATCCAGAAAACCATCTTGGGTTCTAGCCCACAGGTACTGCCAAAAAGACGTCGACAGATCCATAGAGATCTCGTCTTCTGAAGATGGACTATTTCAGGTAAGTTTTTAATCTAAGACGATGCCCAGATATTTCACATCACTAGAGAAGTCAAGCTGGATGTCTCTAATCAGCGTTGGAGCCACTAAGGATAGCTTTCTTCTTTTCGTCAATGGTACTACCTCATTGGTGTAGCCTTGTACCTCAAAGCCAAGGCTTGTTAGACCCTGGTGGCCACCCTTCATGGCTACGACTTTTTCAATAACATCTCCAATGTTTGCAGATATGATTCTGTTTTTGCTGCGTTTTTAATTGATCCAAATGAAGTGTTATCAAACGCACCCTCTAGCTCAATAAACGCACACAGAGCGATATCTTTATCCGCGAATATCTCTTCAATCTTATTAACCAGATTGTGCAAGGCAGACTCGGTGGATTTTCCGGATTGACTTCTGATATGCAAGTCAATTATTTTTGCCGATGATTTGGGTAAAAAGAAGCTCAAGCTGATGGATATGGTGTGATTTAGGCTCTATGCGACAGGTCGATTGCCAGCCTTTAGTATAGGAGAAAATCAGTGGCCGCTAGATGGCTCTCAAATATCAACGAAATCGGGAAAACAATTCTGTCTGTTTACTTCTTGCACTACATTCGTAAACTTCAGTTCCCAAGTTCATTATTAAACATGCTAAAAATCGAAATATCAATTTTGGATATTATAAAGTATGTTGGTAGCCGGGACAGACCAATTAATATTAATATTTTCCCTATTTCAGTAGTTAGTAAAGCGGCCGGCAGAGGGTTGCCACTTTACTCATTTTCGCCTATAAACGTCACCCTGACAGCTTGAAAAACTAGCTAATTTACCACAGAAAAGAATTGATTGATCAAATTGGGTCATTTGAATGTCAGATCATTATTATCTACAATGTATTCTATAACTAAATTTTGGGTTAACAATACATATTGATAATTATAAGTTAATGCAACTGCATTCTAACTAATACTTTTCCTTTTTGGCTCAAGGTCACTGAACCAAACGACTATAAAGATGTTACAATTAGGGCGATTTTTATTTTGTCGGTAGAATATTTTACCTTCAACACAATGTGGTTTTAGAAGAGGATATAGTTATAAAACGGCTCTGTTAAATAATGCTACAGACGATATATTGTTTGCTATTGATCAAGGTCACATCACAATTTTGACACTATTAGATCACAGGAAGACGTTCAAATTTTCATTTCGTTTAGACATTTTTAGAAATGAAAAACTATTTTCTGTTATTCGCCAGAATCATCTGTACAGGTCGATCACAATCCTGTGGCAGTTGCGCTTAACTCAGAGAAATTTATTAAATGTTATTTTTTTTTTCAATACAACGTTGAATTCGGAAAAAAAAATCCAATCCGAATATAGCCAAAAATATATATGTATGTTGCCGTTTAAAATAAAAAAGTTGACTATCATTTGATATTAATGAAAACAATTGAAAACAAATAAAACACTGCCATTTTATAGTATTTTCTATTAAATTTGTTTTATGTTTAAATAAAATCGGAAAATAAATAAACGGAATCGTGACTGCTGGCATTTTTTACGGGACAGTCTGTATAAGCCGAGAACGCTCATTCGCGTCATCACTGCCACGGCTTTCTGGTCGACCTATATACGCCGCTCTGAAATAGATTTTTTATATAGATTCATTCTTATTTTATTGAAGATATTTGGGACTAAAAGAGTTAGAAATTAGATCGTAATTCGCGGACGTTAACAATTTGGAAGGAAGATGGAACAAATTTTTGAGATCAGTCATGTCAAGGGGAGCTAAAATAACTACAACTCTGTTTATACATCAGAACCTTCAGAGTCTTAACAATAAAGTAGGAGAACTGGAAGTGTTTTTGTGTGAGCAGTTATGTCATTTTTTATGTGTCACCGAGCATTGGTTTTGTAATAATGACATTGAATCTATAAATATTTCTGGATTTACCTTAGTGAGTCATTTTAGCAGGAAAAATATTGTTCATGGGGAGAGGGGAGGGGAGGGGGTTGCTTTGTATGTTAATGACGTACTTTGCAGTAATAATGATTTTAAGTATAACGATGTGCATGATATAAATAAGTTGTCGGAGGAATTACATTTTGAATGTTGTGCAACAAAATTCACTTCGGGGATTTCAGGGTCATCGTGTTGGTTATTTATCGAAGTTGTACAGGTAATTTTGACACATTTATACATAAATTAGATGAAGCATTACATATGTCTACTAAATATAAAAATTTTAAAGTAGTACTTTGTGGGGACTTTAACATTAACTTTTTGAAACCATCGAAGGAATTAAGACCTTAAAATTGCAAAAATAAAACCATTATTAAAAACTGGCTCTACTTCCGCGGTAGAAAATTATCGTCCAATATCCTTATTGAGTACATTTTCAAAAGTTATAGAAAAATTAGTGGCAACTAGGGTTGTTGATTTTTTTGAGCAAGGAGAATATGCTAAATTGTAATCAGTTTGGATTCAGAAAGGGTAGACCGACCGCTTCAGCTATATTAAAATTTCTCGATATTTTATATGAAGGTTTAGATAAGGGTCAATCATGTATAGGATGCTTTTGTGACTTGAGTAAGGCTTTTGATCTAGTTGATCATGGCATTTTGCTAAGAAAGATCGAGAAATACGGTATTAGAGGAGTTGCGCATAATTGGTTCGCCAGTTATCTGAGTAATAGGCTACACTGTGTGGAATTAAATGGTGTAAGATCGGACTCATTAGTATTAGAAAGAGGTGTTCCTCAGGGGAGCGTACTTGGTCCATTACTATATATATTATACGTCAATGATTTGTCATTACCTAATACCGTTACGTTTGCAGATGACACATCAGTACTAGTGACTACTGAAAAAGAGGGTGATACTACCCTGAGGGTTAAAGAAACGATGTCCACTATTGACAATTATTTCCGGTCTAACAGGCTTCATCTGAATAGTAGGAAAACTGCCTTTATTGAATTCCAAACTAAAAATATCGATAGATGTTACTCACGATATATTAGGGTTAACGACCGGAGTACAAGTATTGTACAAGTTGAAAAGACAAAATTTTTTGGCCTCATTATTGATTCGCGGTGCAACTGGAGAGATCACATTGATGCACTGCGAAAGGAATTAAACACTGCTTGCTTTATATTGAGTAGACTAAGAGACCAATTGCGTTTAGATGTTCTGATAATGTATTACTACTCACATTTTCACTCCTTGGTTTCGTATGGGTTGTTAGCTTCGGGTATTGTTTCAGACTCAAACATAGTATTTAAGCTACAAAAAAGAGCAATCCGCATAATGGTAGCGGCTAGCCCTAGAACACCTTGTAAGGAACTTTTTAAAAACTTAAAGATTCTCACATTGCCTTGCATTTTGCATGTTCGAGAGAATGGTGAGGAATTTCATAAAATAAATAGGTATCATAATTATAGTACTAGAAATGAACACATTCTTGAAATTCCTCTCCATAGATTGACATTAACGGAGCGCAATCCTAAGTATGTGGCCATTAAAGCTTATAATAAATTGCCTGTAATCTATAAGGAGATGCCATTGCACATTTTTAAAAGTAAAATGAAACAGTTTCTTCTTTCGAAGGTGTATTATTCCCTACAAGAATACTTCGATGACTCTGAAATTTAATAGCAAATAGAAATATGTTGTATGTTCTATGTATGTTCTTTTTAAGTTTTTTATATTTACATTTGCCAGTTTGTTTTTAATGTGTGTGTATATATACAGTGTGTCCCCCGATTACTGCCCGGAGAGGAAATTTTTTTTTTATTTTTTATTTTACGTAGAAAAGTTATTCTTAATAAAAAGATTTGCTTGTCGAAATAGCCACTTTACAGCAAATAAATTTGAGCTATGATCTACAGGGTGTTCATAAATTAAGAATATAAGAAAACGGTTCAAGAGTGAAGTACATTCATGCTTGATGTAACAGAAAAACATTATAACAAAAAGTTGTTTATACTTAAAAAATAACACAAAATACAAAATTTGAAATCAAAATTAGATGAAAACATTTAGGCAATAGGTAGCACAGTATCTACATGATATTAAAAATGCGACAATGCGGCCATGAGAGAAACAATGGAAAGCAATCTACGACTGTATTATTTAATTGACAGCTCCTATTTTTTGTGGTTGTGTGTCATTTAAAAATTGCGTTACGAATAATTAAAAAATGTTAACTCTTGAACAGAAGATCTTTATTGTGCGCTGTTATGGTTTGGGCGAACAATACTCATATTCTGGTGTAGCCGAAGTGTGTCGCCAAAGGTGGCCAGATATTAATATTGAGCATTCTGCGGTAAAACGAGTGGTTTTGAGATTTCAAGAAACAGGGACGGTGGAAAAAAGGAAAAAAGAAAAAAAAAGTATGACGAAGATGATGCTGCTACTGTAGTCACTTTAAATGACGTTGAAAATTTCCCAAAGTTATCTCTCAGGAATCGTGCGCAAAAATTAGAACTGAGTAAAAGCCATTTACAAAAGATTTTCAAGTCGAACAATTTTAAACCTTACAAACCGAAATTTTCCCATAACCTGGAAACGGGTGATGATTCCAAACGCTTCGACTTTTGTTTATGGATTGGACAGCATTTGTTGGAAGATAGAAATTTCGCAAAGCACATTATTTTTTTCCGATGAGTCCACTTTTACTACGAATGGGGTAGTTAGCTCTCAAAATTGCAGATATTGGTCTACAAACAATCCAAATTTCCGTATACATAACAGAAGCCAGTATTCGAAAAAGGCAAACGTCTGGTGTGCATTTTCATATCATGGTATAATTGGTCCTTATTTCTTCCCCGGAAATTTAAATCAAAATGCATATTTGGAAATGCTCGACAATTATTTCTACGAAGCATTATCAGATATGCCTTTAGATGAAAGGAGAAGAACTTATTTTCAGCAGGATGGCTGTCCCTCACACTCCACTCTCCGTGTAAGTAATTGGCTAAATGATAAATTTGGCGTTAAATGGATAGGTATGGTCCTAATCCATACCCACCTAGAAGTCCTGATTTAACGATCATGGACTTCTACCTTTGGGGACGTTTAAAGCAAAAAGTGTATGAAAGTAACAATTTCGGGAATAATATTGAGTCACTAAAAACCAAAATTAGACAATGTGTCGCGGACATTCCGTTACAAGAAATAAGAAATTGCTACAAGGAGTTCGAAAGACGAGTGGAATTATGCGTAAACGTGGGTGGAATGACATTTGAATAGCATTTTAGTATTTAATATCATGTAGATACTGTGCTACCTATTGCCTAAATGTTTTCATCTAATTTTGATTTCAAATTTTGTATTTTGTGTTATTTTTTAAGTATAAACAACTTTTTGTTATAATGTTTTTCTGTTACATCAAGCATGAATGTACTTCACTCTTGAACCGTTTTCTTATATTCTTAATTTATGAACACCCTGTAGATCATAGCTCAAATTTATTTGCTGCAAAGTGGCTATTTCGACAAGCAAAACTTTTTATTAAGAATAACTTTTCTACGTAAAATAAAAAATAAAAAAAATTTTCCTCTCCGGGCAGTAATCGGGGGACACACTGTATATATATATCTTATATTTTGTATCACGTATCCTATGCTCAAGTGTAGTCGAAGGGATTAAATGATATTATTATTATTATAAATTATATACGTGGATATTGAGTGTTCCGCAAGGGTCGGTTTTAGGTCCTACCTTTTCTTAATTTATATCAATGTTAATAGCTCTCTAGTCGTCAAAATGATATAAGTTAGAAGTGCCCAGTCTTCGAAAAGCTCATCAGTATAGGCTAGGTAAGTATAGTTGTTGTTAATTAAGATATTCAAGGAGGTACAATACTTACAATTCTAGCAGATTATTGAGTCCTGAGAACGCATTCGGTTGTATCTTCGTC
Organism: Holotrichia oblita; assembly: GCA_023690525.1. Taxonomy (NCBI): domain Eukaryota; kingdom Metazoa; phylum Arthropoda; class Insecta; order Coleoptera; family Scarabaeidae; genus Holotrichia; species Holotrichia oblita. The sequence goes on along the minus strand of CM043016.1, from coordinate 186,316,143 downwards.
AGTCTTCTGTTGCTTCTGAGGCTCCTTGAATAGATAAAAAATATTTCTATAAAGACAGGTTAAAATATTACATTACAAATCTATAAAACTGATAAAATTGTATGATTTTATTCTGGGATGTACTCACAAAGTTGCTATCCGCGAACCATTGAAAGCGTAATCTTCCACGACGGAGATCTTATTGTGATTTATTGTACTGAAATGTTCGAATTATAAAGGAAAGAGTTCAGATTTCATATCGCTATATCCTACTTACACCTGTTCGGCTTTAACTTTCAACGAATTCGGCTTTATATGATCGATGCTATTGTGATCCAGGTCCCTGCAATAAAATAAATTAATTCCTTAATTTGATTAGTTCGTAAGTGTAAACTGAAGCATTACAGACAAATATTTATAACGGGAGTGTATGTTAGTCAAACATATAACGATAAATACTTTTATTTACTTAGAGAATTACAATCCAGAACATTCATATCTTTCCAAGTATTATACATAGCTTTTAATATGTTTGCGAACCTGTCACATGAACTTGCGCAAATAAATCAATTAGTTATTGTTATTAAAAGATAACCGATTTGTCAATATTAATTGTTAGCGTTTATAAAGTTGGTATGCATGTATGTATACCTAGTCTAAATTATATACCTTCCATGTTTAAACATGTTTAACATCGAACGATATTAAAGCGTACGTTTCAATATTTAGGAATTGAAAGGATTTCCAGTTGGAAGTTATTTACAAAATCTACTGACCGATAGAAACCGAACCGACCCCATCGTCGTTGATTTTATAAACAAACAAGCCTGATTAAAATTGACCCTATTTAGGGCGTACGGTTGGGAATTAAATCTCTATGTATTCGAAACTGAAATATCTGTTGAGAGGAATTTTTATTTTAAGGAGGAATTAATTAGATATGATTAATGATGTTCCTATATTCATATATTATTTATATATATATTGTATCATCGTTAGCGATTGCGAATTTCGCCAGGTAAATGTGAGCTTTCAAGCTTGTAATATAAGCTGTTGATGTCGTCCTTTTTCAAGAACCCATTCAATGTGAAATTGTCGCGTTTGTACTATACATACCTAGCGGTGGAAGAAATTCAAATTTGCAAACTTTGATATAGTTACAAAAGATATGACTTGTTTAGAATGAAGAAATTCAAACGGTCCTTCTAGTAAATTTATGTTTGTTTCATTGTCAGTCTGTTATGTAACATTGTTGTCAGTCTCTACAGAATGTCACTAATTGCAGATATCGAGCTGTCTAGAGAAAGGACTAATACCGGGAGAGCGAGATTGTTTGAACCCGTTTGGCATACCTGACTTAGATAAGCTAACTTCATAGTTCTCGCGAATGTCATATCCTATGGTCAATCACACTCCTGCTAAGGCCGAACAAGGTTCTTGAGCCTTTTATTCTTCATGGACTCCCTTCAAGGGCTGGGTGAATAGGTAACTAGGTCTTCGCTGCTTCAAGGCAGGGAGATGGTAGATGGTGGTATTCTTGCGTCGGTTGTTGTTACGCTATGCTGCGGCGTCTTCAGCCAGTGCCATGGTTCTCCTGACGTGGATCATGGGAGGTGGTCTGTCCGGATCCAAGGTTGATAGTCTGTTAATCAATGGATTTTCGGATCTATCAATCCTTTCCAACGTCTTCTCGGCCAGTCCAAGCATGAATTGCTTGAGGGAAGGAACCCCAGGTCGTCACGAATCTGTTGATTGCGGACGAACCACGGGGCCCCCGCAATCATTCGCGGCATCCTATTCTGTAGTACTTCCAGCCTCTTGAAGTTCGTCCTCGCCAAGCTAGAGATCGGCAGCGCTCCATATGTAATGATCGGTCTCAAGAACGTTAAACACAGGAGGATTTTGATCTTCAATGACAGCGCACTCCTCGCACACAGCAGGGGAAGGAGGAAACTCCTAGCGCCATAGAACCTCTCAATAGATCTGCTCACGTGTGCCCGCAAGGTTAGTCGTGAGTCCAACCTCACCCCCAAATACAATACCGAGGGACTCCAAGGGAGCCGAAATCCATCCACGATAATATTATTTGGCGGCGGTCTAAGCCTCTTCGTGAAACGAATAGCGACGGATTTGGACTTATTGATGTGTAGACGCCACCTGGAGGCCCAGCGGAGGATCTCATCAAGTGAGAGCTGGAGCCTGTTGCGGAGCAGTTCTTCGCTCATAGATGCCTTGTATATGGCGGTGTCATCGGCATAGATGGCATTTTCCAATTCTTCAAATCTCGGGAGATCGGACATGAAGATTAGAAACAGGCTCGGGGCGAGAATGGATCCCTGCGGGACACCGGCAGCGACAGGTCTTCTAGAGGAAAGAGCGACTCCCTGTCTAGCGGCAAATGTTCGACCTTGTAGGTACGACTTGGCTAAGCGGACCAGATTGGGGTTAATTCCCCCACGAACCATCTTGTACACCAGACCATCATGCCAGACCGTGTCGAAGGCCCTGGCTAAATCTAGGAAAACAGCGCCCAGGGTCTCGCGGCGTTCAAGAGCCATATATATAGAATGTCATATGCTAGGTTGGATATTTGTCGGCAGGTTAGGGATATTCATGAACCAGAGCTGCCAAATGAGTTCAAACAATCTCGATCTCCCGATATATAAGCAATAAATTTAGATTTCTTCATTTCTTCAATCAAAAATCGCTACTAATAGGTTACAAGATATGGAAGAATTCAAGAGGAAACATGGAACAGTACTATGGATCATTTAGAAAACTGTTGATTTGAACTTGAAGAGAGATTAGTGCACTAACAAATTTTGCAATCTTGAGACTAACAAGAAACCTTCTAACATCATTTCCGCTCACTATGTATTAACTTGACATTTCTCAATTTTGACGTTTCTGGGTAGAAAGCGGCAGTTACTCGACCGCCATCTTTGTATATTTTGACACTTCGCCTAACTGTTAAGTTTTAATCTTTAATTAAACATCTATTTAACTATTATTGACTCAATAGACGCACTCTAGATACCGGATAGAAAGTATATTTTTGCAAGCGCCTAAGGTCTGTAATGAAAACGCCTGACGTCGTTTCCGCTCCAATTTGACATTTCGACTTGACCGGCCTTATCTGATGACATTTACGTCACATTGACGTTTCTCGATAGAACGCGGAAGCTAATCAGCCGCCATATTTGCACACTTTGACACTTTGCAACGTGAGTAGCATTATAGCAAAGAATATTGTAACTCTACTCTTTGCTATAATGCTAGTAGTTTTTTTGCAGCTTTGCGACCGTAAAGAAACCGCCTGACGTTGTTTCCGCTCACATTTGACACTTCATCTTGACCTGCCTTAACTGATGACATTTCTGTCACACTTGACGTTTCTCGATAGAATGCGGAAGCTAATCGACCGCCATGTTTGCATAATCTGAAACTTCGCGTGATGGGCGTTAACTTGCAAGCTACTGTTTGCCCTTGCAACACAACATATTATTTTCGCCTAGAATCCCTCAAAATGACACGTTACGTCTCTAAATAACGGATAGAAAGTAATTTTTGCTGATATTTGTTACACTGACTTGAATGGCCTTGACTAATGACGTTTACGTCACATTTGACGTTTCTCGATAGAATGTGTGGCGGAAGCTAATCAGCCGCCATGTTTGTATACTTTGTCACTTTACTAAGTGTCAAAGTATGCAAACATAGGTACATAACACGGCATAATTTTACGGGAGACCGTATATATATACCTATTTCCATTCTGGAGTGAAAAATGAGCACCGTAGTTTTCCGATTAAATCGTTCCTGTTCTGATATAAATTGGTACAGCGTAGCAAATAAATTCGGCAAATTAGGAGGGCGAATTTAGCGAATAAATTTCAGTTATATACGCTGATATGAACAGACACAGACGCAGTTCATCTGCAAAACAAATTTCACGCGAATTTAAATAAAAAATCTTTCATCGCGATTAACTTTGAAACAGACGATGGAACAGACAGCAAAGCAACATACATACATACGTCCTCCCGGTGAATATAACAGAGGGAAAGAAACGAAAACACAAACTGTCTGAACAGGATTCTCGACGTTGACAGGAGATGTACCCGTCGATAAATAGTAATAAATTGATTTCGCGAGTTTTTATACCCCCACAAACGATTTGTTTTGATGTTTATTCCTTATAAATAGAATCACGATGATAATTGCCAAACCAAAATTCGTCCTGGCATGTTTACGCTTTCATTTTATTTCAATTATAATTAATCTCCTCTTTTCGATATTAATTTGACATTGTGGAGAAACGAAGTGGTTTGAAAAATTGGAAAGACATTCCATTAAATCGTCAACGATGTGTTATAACTTCATGTGACTCCATCACTTGACAAATTATAACATTGGAAGTGAAGATGTCTCATTGGAAACAGACGAATAATTTGGTTAGCAGCTCCTTTCACCGCTATATAGTTAATTTTTCAATGACAGTGACGAAAATAACTGGAATTTTAAATAGAAGGGACAATACACCCGAGAGAGTATTTATAAAAGTTTACAAAAGATCCTACGGCTTGGTTAATGTTGCTTTGTCAACTATTTTTTACTAAAACATGTTTTTCTACATTACATTGTAATCGTGATATGTAGGTAATATAAACAGCATGCTAAGCAAAGTAACACTTTTATTAGATTATAATACCTTTGATCTTGCTATTACAGTACCTGAAATATACAGATATAAGCGTCTACACCGAAAGAAAGCAGCGTGTAATGGGAAAAAAAACCGTGCGGATTATAAATTTAATATGATCGCAGAATTTAACACAAAGCTTTAATCTTCATACTGTTTATACAGATAGCTTTAAAATGAGATGTCATCTCCATATGTTGTACTGTAATAAACCGTGGTAACCCCATAAAAATCATAAATAACGAAACTAACGCTCAATGCAACCGTTAACAGTTAATTATTTGATACCTATTAAAATATCCTGTTAATAGTTTTGCAGCGCCTAGCTAGTGAAGTACAAAGACTGCTAACATCACGCAGTACCACAGGGTATTATTTTTTATTGTGTTGGTTTGACTACAACTTCGATCTATATTTTTCTTTTTCGATTATTGGCTACCATGGCAATATATTTGACATGACAATCTATAATGACAATCACGACATTTTTTTGGTTAAATTTATAGAGTTTTAATTAAACAATGTCTAAAAAAGTCTTTTTAAATCAATCTTGTCCGAATACATCGACAAATAGTAATAAAATATTGACTAGTCTACCAAATAATGAGTAAATTCAAACAAAATGGTATGAAACTACCGCTACTACTATGTTACCTAATTTTCGACCAGTTCCAAAGTAACTTTTGATTATAAACTTTTTGCGTTGTAACCCTATAACACGTTAATAAAGAAAATCGAATGTAAGCTTCTCCAAATTTAGGTTTGTCACTGACAGCTGTCACAATTTAAATGACATTGCAAATACGTATACGAGAGATGTTTTAACATTACACTGCGATCATTTCGAACTGTCCTGAGTTGGTCATACTGATTTTAATATGGTAACACTGTAATTGGCGAACCTGTTTATCTATATTTTGTGGTTAGGTTCATTATTTACATTTTACTTGTTACAAATGTCAACTTATAGTAAGGTTACTTATTGTTATAAGTTGGAGAAATATTTATCTAAATGAATTGTTGTAAGAATATAGTACCTACTTAATTGTACCTTATTTTTTATTACAAATCGTATATTGTCTTGCAAAAGACAGAAAAACGATAATAAAACACGAAGAAAATATGAAAATAAAGACACTACAACAAGACAATACACACAAATGACAGCTAATAGATAAGTGTTGACACTATCGTTTCGACATTTCACATATAAAAAGTAAACATTTCCCAATTTTTATGAATCCAGGGACTCTTTTATTGCCAACTCAGAGCACACTGTACCCAAATAATAATAACAAAATATCCCCACAGTTTTAGACTAGCAACGCAAAAATGGCGCGTTTATTTCTACGTTTGGAATTGTTACAAATTTTAATCTGACAGTTTTGTGAAACGACATAACCTACAAATAAAATTTATGGATTAATCGATAAGGTATCGCCTATAATTCCCTATGAAATTTTGATTTTGTAACGTATGTCCCGTTCCCTATTGCTAAATTTAAACAAAATTTATTACTTCTAAGTGTCAAAATAGTACTTAAAACATGTTTTTTTCTCAAAAATTGACAGCTGTCACATAATTTTTGACGACTACAACCGAGAATTTTTATATTTATATATCCTTTATATAAAATTTTACATTTCTCAAGTTGCGGTTATCAAATTCAGATCTTATTGACAGTCGTAACCTTCTTATCCTGAAGTTAACATTACTTATTGATACGAAAACGTCAAGCAGAGAATCCAAAAAATTTACCCAAAATATATTGTTTGAAATCACCCTGCGACTCCCTCCCCTCTCCTCTTCCACCCCCTCGCTGAGCAATGAAAATAGATCAAGCATTAGAACGAGTGGTTTCGATCTATCCGATCTCGTCAGCGATCTTCCAGTGGCGGAAACGAGTTTCCATATTTTACGAGATCGTTTCTTTGTTTTTCTTTCGTCGCAGTTTGGTTCCCTTTCTGCTTTAGCTTTCTTCTCTTCTCTTTTCTTTATCCCTCTTCGGCTTGTATTTTTTCTCCTTTAGGTTACTTCCTCCTCTTTTTGCTCTTTTTTTTTAATTTAAACGTCAAAAAGCTTTATATTAGGATGTAGGCCTGCTAGTATTAACTCTTTAGCACGTGATAAATCGCTCAATTGCATAGTCAAATGGGATTTATTACCAAACAAACACTGAAAGGACACTAGAGGCTCTAAAAGGATCTACCGTTAAAATCAAACCTACCTGATACATGATACTGTCCCTTCACCCTCAAAACTCTAAAGCAAAAAAATCATAGTCGTGGTGGACAAAATCACCTGCGTTGTAAACGTAACGAGACTACCGATTGTCTTGGACATAAAGCGTCATCATGATCAAAAAAAATCTCGTCCTGGATTAACATTCCAAAATTATGACTAAATGTGTGTTTGACCTCAACAAAAGAGATCTTATCAACTCGATCGGCCCTATTCATTAACCACAGCACTCCAAGGCATCAGCATGGCTTCTTCAACCATGTACTAGTCATCAATTGTAACGTTTTTTTTTTCTCGGAGGTAGTGCTCATGCTGTAGAGGTTGTTTTCTCCATTACTGTCTTGGGATTCAATGCAAATACTGACTCATCCCTATTAAATGTTCTAGATTCATCTTCTTAAATATCCCACGCATTTGTTGACTACTACATGCGAGAAAACATCCGAAAATGATAGGATGCCCCGTCAAAAATCTGTCTTTTTTTATTTCTATAGGTTGGTAGTATTGGATACAGACATAAATCATAGACGTAATCTCAGTTATGATTTAATATATATGTAAATTAAAAAGGGGTTGATAGCCGCAGTGGTTAGACGGCTGACTATCGTTGTGGTGGGACGATAGATAGGTTTCTCTGAAGGGACGGTGACATTTTTTCAGAGAGTCGTTTGAACACAATTTACACACACAAAAGTACAACGCTAGAGTTGCTCGAGAGCTATACAAACATCGATTGTATAGGATAATATTGACAAATTTATTTTGAATCTTATAATGACTGGCAAATTGTGTTTCGTAGCAAAACTTTGTTTCATAAGGATCTTGGTTGCACTAATTCCACAATTTGAACTGGTGCAACAAAATAGCATCTCATGAAACTTAAATGTTAGAAGAATTTCCGATTTACGATCCTCGCTTAAAATATTTAATGATGACTTTCGATTCGATTGTGTTAAGATATTCAGTCCCCCCCCTGTAGCATCGTTTGGAGTCGCCAATTTCGCGAGAAAATTTATTGCTATCGTAAAGTCCGTCTCTCCGATTTTATGCGATGATTTTTAATTAGATTTCGGTTTTAATATGGTCTTAAATTAAAGAAAATGATGAGGAAATATCTTTACAGAACCATAATAATTACGCTGCTTATTAAAATTATATAATAAACGTTTTAATTCCCGATTTTGAAACAGTCTCGTTTATACATTCATAAAAGGATTCTCATTTATATTAGGTATAATATACCTTTATCAAGCAAAATACTTGAAAAGGTTGACTCGCGGTTTAAACGATAATTGGATGCCATTTAATTAAGTTTAATAAAACAAAATATTACGACTAAAAATACATTTTATCACATACTACATCAAACACCACGTCGAAAGAGGGACAGTCCCTGTAGGGCAATCGTCATTTCAGACGCATTTTTTTTTCATTCTGAATATACTAACTTGTGTTATTAAAACCGCTAGGTCATCAGTTCTAAATTAATTGAACTCAAAATTAGCGCTTCGTTGCATTTTCCAACAAATACCAGCGACGAGCTCGAGGGCTGTATATTTGTTTAGGACGATGACATCAAACGAATTACCGGAGTAAATTCTGAAAATTTTTTTTTCCCGTTATTTGTTTAAATATATACAGGGTGACATAGAAAAAAGTACATTGCATAGTGCCACACAATAGAGGACACTAAAATAAGAAAAAAGTTCCTATGAACATGGGTCCGCAAGACCTTCGGTTAAACGATACGGGGTGTTGAATTTTTTTAAATTTATTTGCAAAAACAATGATTAATTAAAACAAAAAATTAAGTTTTTAGAAGATGTTCAAATTGTTGCCCTTGTACTTCAATACATTTTTCCATTCTTCTCCTTAATGATTGACGGCATCTTTGAAATATTCCTGGGTTATTACGAAATCTATCTGCCGATTCGAATTATGTTCTTATCCACAATTGTTCTTCATTATGTATTTCTACAGCATAAACTTCATTTTTCATAAATCCCCAAAATGAAAAATCGAGGGGATTAAGGTATCGGGACTACGAGCTGGCCCCCTCGACCAATCCACATATTTCCAAATCTCCTGTCCAAATATTCCCTTGCCACTCGAGAAAAGTGAGCTGGCGCCCCATCATGCATGTAATACATTCTTCCAGTAATGGCCAATGGGACATCCTCTAATAATGCGTTTAAATCATTCTCCAAGTAATTTCGATACAGTGCACCTGTCAATCGATTGGGCAATCGAAATGGGCCAATTAAATAATTGTCAATTATACCTGCCCACACATTAATTGAAAACCGATATTGGTGACTTCGAATTACAGTTTGATGAGGATTTTCATCACTCCAATGGTGCATGTTATGTAGGTTCAGTATACCATCACGACTAAAACCAGCTTCGTCAGTAAACAAAATTGATGAAATATTGTTTTGTCTTTGGTTTTGCAACCATTGGCAAAATTGTACACGAGGAACAAAGTCATGTTCCAATAGTGAATGAATTTTTTGGAAATGATATGGGCGAAGAAGTTGTTCTTTGAAAATTTGTCTAACTGATTCACGGTTAAGGTTTCGTACCGCTGAACTTGTTTTTCTGGTGCTTGTTCTTGGATTATTTTCTACCATTCGTAAAACAGTTTCTTCGTTTCGCACAGTGCGACGAGTTCTGGAAACCCCACTATTCAATTTTGGTTTTCTAAAACAGCCATCTTCTCTCAAACGCCTATGCACATCAATAAATGTTCGAACATTAGGAGCTTGTCTTAAAGGATATCTTTCCCGATAAATACGTTGAGCTTCGTAAGAATTTGATCTAGCTTCGCCGTAATACATAATCATGTCCCTGTATTCTTCAAAAGTGTAGTGAACCATTTTTGAAAGCAAATTTGAATAATCAGTGAGAAAAACTTAATCACGAACACAAAATTCCTCAAACAACAATTACATCAGTTTGACAAGTGTCATTATGACACATTATTCAATTGTTATTTTTTGATTAACCTTTCGTCGGGCGCGGTATAATCGTAACAAAATCGGGCCGGTGTATCAAAATAATCACTTTGCCTATTCATTCGTTTTCAATTAATGATTTTAAGTAAATAACTTTAGATGACATACAATTCTCACTTTTCATTCATTTCGAACATTTTTAAGCAAATAAGTCATTAAAAACTTCAACAATAATTTATTTCTATAACATAAATACAGAGAACAAATTTTAATACTATAATGTTGATATGTCACATTGCAAATTTAACATAAAGTATGATTCGAGATTTAATAAAGTTTAATATGTTAGTCATCGCTACTGTCGTCTCCGTGCTGCTGAATATTGCGAACCATCTGGCTGCAGTCGGAGCAGAAACTCTGAATGTGAATCAAACATATTGCTTTGTTGCATCTAATACAGCTGTATTTAGTTAACCGCCTCTTCTGAGTGCATGTTTCACATCTTTTTCTCTTACCTCCGATTTCTTCAGCTGTATCACTGTTTTCGTTTTCTGCTGCTGGTCTATATTGTTTGAGTTTCAGTTGCAAGTCTATGCGCATTCCTGAAGTATTTGTAGCTCTTCGGACTATATTAGGGAGTACTAATTCATTTGCCAGTTGTTTCAAAAATTGCCTTCTCCTAATGACGTTTCCACCGTTTCCAAAATAAATCACCTGAGCATTAATTCCGCTCATATTTAACATCGCAAAAAATATAACCATTGGCCATCGACGAACATTCCTCGCTACATTATACGATGCACATAGCTTGTCTGTAGTATCGAGACCACTTTTCGTGCTGTTGTAAAATGTAATTATGGAGGGTTTTCGTTTCTCGCCACTCTCAGGATCTATTGATGCCAAGATAACACATCTCCCTTTTTTTGGCACATATGACACTAATGTGCACCCATTTTGAAAACCAAAAAGACTGCTGCACACTCTGCTCTGTTTTTCGTCGCACTAAATTCTAATGGAAATTCTTGTTTATTTTTCCTCATAGTTCCAACATATGAAAGACTTTTATGTTTTAGCTTTTCTATAAGGTCCCATACTGAACCCATAACTGATCGTACATATAGCAAAATATTACAAAAAGGCACTGAACTAATAAACTACAGTAACAGTCAAAAACAAGAGAACAATGTGATACTCGTGCAAACTAATAATGGTGAGCAACAAAACCAAACCGGAGCTGTAAGAAAAATAAGAAATAAAACAATAAGTTCAACAATTGAGGGTCACGTTGAGAATAGAACTAACGAAGATGAATTTACGCCAGTAGTTAACAGAAGACGTCGTAACACGCAACAAAATACAATAAATGGAACAGGTACAAATGGTGCACTTAAAGGTGCGATATTTTATAGTCACTTGCATGTATATGGCTTGGAGCCCAGCACAACTTGTATGGATATAGTCCAACACCTCAAAACCTGTAACGTAGACGTTATCTGCGAACAAATGACAGCTAAATATCCCTTCCAGTATTCGTCATTTAAAATATCCGTGCCTACAACAAAATTGAAAGAAGCTCAAAATCCAGAATTATGGCCCGCGGGAGTCAAGATAAATCGTTTTTTATCACGAATTCAACAACCATCAAATATGAAGTAAAACAATCCGCTTTATCCAAAATGTTTCAAATATATCATCAAAATGTACAATGCCTGAATACCTGCATCCATGAACTTCAAGAAATCCTCCTAACTACACCATGTGAAGTCGTTTGCATTACCGAACATTGGCTAACTACCGAACAATTAAATTATGCGGTACTTGAGGGGTATGAACTAGTCTCATCATTTTGCAGAGAACGGAAGAAACACGGGGCAAGTGGTATATATGTCTCCAAAAAGTATGTGAGTAGACCTCTGGAAACTTTAAACGAATTAAGTAAACTCTATGTTTTCGAATGTTGTGCGGTAGAAATTGACTTTAGTAGCGCTAAAATTATTGTTATCTGTATTTATCGATCACCTTTAACCATTGTAACAGAATTTTTATTACATTTAGAAAATTTGTTATGTGAAATACAATCTTATAATTGTTTTTTTGTGATATGTGGTGATTTCAATATTGACATGTTGGAAAAGTCAGTTCATGCATGTGAGTTCAGTGATTTACTGAAATCTTTTTGTATTACTAGATCTATTTCTCAACCTACACGCATAACTAGCAATTCAGCCACATGTATAGATAATGTTCTTCTACCATTATATATGACACATGAAAGTTTTGATGTAAAGGTATTCGCAACAGGTTTTTCTGATCATCTTGCACAAGTAGTCACATGTAATATGAATAATACCACTAATAAAGACCTGACCACCTATCGAAGAAAATATAGCGAAACAGCAAAACTTGAATTTTGCACTGGTCTTGAAAATGAATCTTGGAACACTGTGTATCAAGCCAACAACGTAGACGCTAAATACAAATACTTTATGTCAACTTTTCTATCCCATTTCAACAAAAATTTTCCTAAACGAAAAACACAAATTCACTCAAAGACTTGGCTCAAATCTCCCGAAGTACTTGCGTCCAAAAACCAAGTTGCACTATATCAAACACTATCAATACATCAACCGGAACTAATACCTATATATAAAAGTATGCAAAAGCAGCATCGAGCGTTGTTACTGAAAACAAAAAAGATCACTATAATCACAGAATAATCGCATCAAGTAATAAATCGAAAGAGATGTGGAAAATTATAAACAACAATATGAACCAGCAGCCCCGCAATATCCTGCCAACTGACTGTGATATACATATTTTAGCAGATAAATTTAATCAACATTTTTCCAAGAATGAAATATCGCAAAACATTCCACCACAGAACAACTTTGGCGCAATAAGTACAAATACATCATTTTTCTTCTTCCCAGCTACTGCTATAGAATTGATAAACTGTACGAGAAGTATAAGAAACACACAGTCTAGTGGTTATGATGAAGTTCCAGTACACCTAATCCAATTATGTATACCTAAAATTGCCGCACCCTTATGTGATATTCTCAATACTTGCTTTTTGACGGGAGTTTATCCACAAGAGTTGAAAATAGCTGTAGTAAAACCTCTCTTTAAAAAAAGGAAATACCAACAACTTAGGTAACTACAGACCTATCAGCTTATTAAATAGCTTTTCGAAAATATTTGAGCGCTTAATAGCAACTCGTTTGTATGACTATTTCCATAAACATAATTTGCTCCAATCTTTTCAACACGGCTTTACAAAGGGAAAATCTGTAGAAACTGCTCTCTTTCATTACACAGAAAGAATATTAACAATGCTCGAAAATCGAAAAACACCATGCGGTATATTTTTGGATATAAGTAAAGCTTTCGATAGTGTCGACTATCGTATCTTACTTGATGGTAAGTTGGAATTATATGGTGTACGTGGTATAGCACAAGACCTTTTAAAATCATACCTAACAAATAGGACGCAAATAACAAAAATTACGCTGAAGAACGAAACATACTTCTCCCAGCCCTGTAACTTATCAAAGGGAATAGTGCAAGGCAGCATTTTAGGACCACTGTTATTCAATATCTTTATTAACGATATATATACCACAGTATTGGAATCTGAGCACTTATTGATTAATTATGCAGATGACACAAATCTGCTAATAAGTGGCAACGGTACAGTTCACCAAGCTGAAGAATGCCAAAAATATTATGTGTATTTAAAAGAATTGGTTCCTTAGCAACAACTTAGTTTTAAATGAATCAAAAACGGTATGCATGATTTTCAAAACACACAGTAATCAACCCGTACCTCAAGTTATAAAATTAAACGAAAACGTATACGAAACTGCAACATCTATGAAGTTTCTAGGCATATATTTAGATGACTGTTTAAAATGGACAACCCATGTGGAGCAACTCTGCAAGAAATTAAATAACATTTGCTACGGTATAAGAACAATAAAACCTATTGTAAATATGTCAGTTCTAAAGACCATATATTACGCAACTTTTCAATCGAACCTTAGATACGGTATTTTATTATGGGGACAAAGCCAAAACACAAATAGAATATTTAGAGCTCAAAAAAGAGCAGTTAGAATACTGTGCAATATAAATCTACGAGAGACATGCAGAGGAATATTTAGGAAACATAAATTACTCACTGTCCACGCCATATACATTTACGAATGCAGAATGTTTTATGTTAAACATAGACATCTTTTTAACGAAGCTTCAAACACGCATCAATACACGACTCGCTATAAACAATTAAACATGTTCCCAATTCATCGTCTTACAGTTACAGAAAAAGGATTGTATTATTCTAGCCTAAAGATCTATAACAAATTACCGGCCTTAATAAAATCAGCACCCACTTTGAATATTCTAAAAAATAGGTTATTAGAATTTTTAGTTAATTTAGAACCTTATAATATAAATGAATTTTATAATTTGTAATATACAATTATGTATTGACGTTTTCATGTACACGTGTATGTGTTATATGAAATAAACTTATTATTATTATTATTATTATTATTATTAAGGTCAATGCTACCGAACCAGTTGTCGGCGGTGATGTTTCTTCCTGAGTGATATATTGGTTCACAAAGTCGTAAAACCACATCTAAAGGTTTGTTACTAATTTGATATGGACCTTCCGGCATATATTTCTAAATTATACAGATAAAAGACTTGTGAGTCAACCAGAGCTAGAATTTTTAAACCATATTTATTAGGCTTGCTGGGTATATATTGGCGAAATCCACACCTGCCACGAAAGCCCTCCAGCTTTTCATCAATTGTCACATTTTCACCCAAATTATAGCACTTCTGGCAATTGTTTACAAAAATCGTAAATATTTCTCGAACCGCTGCTAGCTTGTCTACCTCTCTTCTCTCATTTCTAGTGTTTCGATTATCAAATCGCACACACTTCATAATGAATTTGAATCGCTTTATGCTCATTACAAGCCGAAATTTTTCGATACCATCCCCATCAGATCCCCAAATTTATTCTAAACTCTGCCTATTACTTTAGGAAGGTTAATTAGCGTGCATTGTCGGCTTTCAGATGCATTTGTACTGGAACCATAGATATTCAAAAAAAAAACCCAAAAAAAGAAATAAAATTCAACACCCCGTATCTTTTAACCGAAGGTCTTGCGGACCCATGTTCATAGGAATTTTTTCTTATTTTAGTGTCCTCTATTGTGTGGCACTATGCAATGTACATTTTTCTATGTCACCCCGTATAATCGATAAGGCCTAAATTTAAGCTTATTGTAGCGTAAATTTTTTCCCAACTGTCTAGAATCTGGTTCATTCTACGTTTAACGAATACAAGATGTTCCTGCACAATAAAATTGTTTATGCTTATTTGATATTCCTTTCGATAAAAGTGAATTGCCTCTCGTGCGGTGTTCATTCTCGTAAAATGTCAAAGTGTAAACTTTCGGCAATCGCCAGCTCCCCGAGGGCAATTTGCATGATGAACTTTCCACCTATGTACATAGGTATGTAAATACATACTTTTAAAGCTGGCATGTTTGGAATTCTTACGATACATATATAAAAATTTTATCTACTTTAGTAATCTTATGCCCATTCCTGTGGAGTTCGTTTTATTTTCGAATGGTACACTCGGTAGGTGTCTATAAAAAAAAATAGGGTATTCTGAACGATGTACCACGTGTTGATCACAGAATGAGTTTAAGTGTGGG
>CM043016.1:186217086-186300026 GCA_023690525.1 Holotrichia oblita | reverse complement strand
TTATATGGCAAAACTAATAGTAGGTCATGAATTGGAGTACGCAACTAAACAATCACTGTCCTATAAATACTGCTCGAATTGGGCACCATTTTGACCAATGGATAATCTGCACCTCCTTCCTACAAAAACAGCTGCATTTAATATGTTGTTGGGCAGTATTTGTCGAAACGCATTAAATATTCTATTTCGTAAGTCATCTACGTTTTCGGGTTGTGTTAGACAAACAATTTCTCTTATTTCATTCCATAAAAAGAAGTCTAAAGGAGAAAGGTCTGGCGATCGCGCGGGCCATCTAATTGGTCCGTAAGTGCCTATCCATCTTCGATCAAACTGTCTATTTAGAAATTGTGTATTTATTAGAGCATTATGTGGAGGAGCTCCATCTTGTTGGAAGTAAATTTGTGCGTATTGAGCAATGGAAAATTCTTGATGATATCTTTCTTGATTTAGGTTACCGTCAATAAAATATGGTCCAATTAATCTAGAATCTAAAATTCCCCACCAAATATTTAAAGAGAACCTTCTCTGGATATTATTTTCAATAAGAAATCTAGGATTGTCATTGCTCCAATACCTAAATTTTCGAAATTTAGGTATAAATTTTCATCTAAATTTCATCTGTAGTTCGTACTTGTTTTTTGACTTTTTAAAAGATCCGTACATCCTCAAATTGGCTTCCAGTCGTGCAAATTTCTTGTGATGTAGTGATATCAGGAAACGTTCCTGATAAATTCTAATAGCGTCACATGGTTTTTTCCCACGTTCAAAATAAACTTCAAGCATATCCGTTAAATATTCAAAATTCATATTTTCTATTAATATTAAAATAATTCGAAATTAAACTTATACAAACTTGTTTATTATAATGAACGGTGTTTTTGACAATGCGTTGATCACTCAGACTGACAGTGACAGTAGTTGATTAAAAAAGACGCTGTGATTGTCTAATTGCGTATTTCAATTCATGACCTACTGTTGGTTTTCCCATATAAAAATTTGCAAAAACTTGTCTTTTTCTTGCAATATTCCTTATTTAAGTGTATGTTTTCATGACATTATTCGAATCGTTAGAAAATGTTCTTTTATAAAAATCAAAAAAATATACAACAGTGGGAACGCCGTGGCCTCTGATAGTCAAATAGTAACAATTTTTGAAAAGTTACATACTGGAACATATGTAAGTGGATTAGATCTATAATTTCAAAGTAATAGGCAATATACAGGGTGTTTCAAAACTTAACAATGTACCGTAGTTATGTTTTTCTTAATGAAACACCCCGTATTTTATGGCATTTTTTAGTTGTACATTGAAATCTAAAACAACTTTATTTAATGTTTCCTATGTCTAATTTGCGTAGTTTATGAGATATTTCAAGTTTTTTGAAAATACAATGTTGCACGAAAAGTTTAGAAATGGAACGAAAAGCGTAGATAGTAGATCCTTTGGCTGATTGAATGTCATATTGAAAGTTGTCGAGTATTCTACAGATCGTTCATGTACCGAGGGAAAACTTTGTGAACTTCTTTCGTGCATAACTTTATTATTTTAAATGGAACATCCTGTATATATTTATGTTATCAGATAGAATATTTTATTGTCTAAAAACCAGTGTCAGGAATCCCTATGACTATCTGTACTAGTTTTTAAGTTATTTGCGTTTTTTAGATAACTTACGGAAATTGTTATTATTTAATCTAGGAGGTTGTATCCTCATAGAGAAAGTGTCAATTTGACGTGTACTCTGTTAGCATCGTGAAGGCATACTCGTTGCAAGAAGAAACTGGTATGGTTTTAGTTATTGGTGCGTGTCAGGAAAATTCCTTTCTTGCGTCTCGGGTGTATTCGCAGAAGTACCCAAATCGAAAACATCCAGATAAAAGGGTATGTGAAATTTTGTTGGATAGATTCCGTGTCACAGAGAGCGTTGCACACAGAAGACGAACAGCAACTGCCATTTGACTTACCATTTGACCACCAGAGGCCACGGCGTTCCCAGTGTTACACCCTCTATATAGTGCAATTTGAAAAAAAAAAGTTGAATTACGTTTCTCGTGAATTATATCTGACAAACAGATAATTTGCATTGCTGTTTGTAGTCTTTACGAAATCCTACAGTTTCATATATAGATCATTAAAATCAGATGATAAATAAAGACATTACAGCCTTTGGAAATTTTTGTGCAACACCCGGTATATATCAGCGCTACAGGCCTTAAAGGCCCTTGGCTTCTATCTTCTTCACTATTTCCTTCCATCTTCTTCGATCGCTTGCTATTTCTCTCCAATTCCTATTCCTATTTCTTCAATGTCGTTTTTTGCTTGTTGAAACCATTCCTTCTTTGGTCGTCCTCTTTTCTTCTTACCAGCATCTCTCCCATACAGAACCATTTTCGGTAGCCTTTGTTCTGGCATTCGAATGATGTGCCCTAACCATCTAATTCTTTGCGCTATTTTCCTTCTGCGTCTTCTCCATAAGCCCTTCTTATGTTTTGTATACCTCTCCAAAGATTTTCCTTAAGACCTTTCGCTCCCATATTTCCAGCTTTTGTTCCACTTGTTTCGACATTACCTATGTTTCACTTGCGTACGTCGGCCGCACGATCGATTCATACTTAAAAGTTTGGATTTTAGTATTTTTGCTAGCTGTCCGACCACTCTATTTTCTTTCAGGATTCTTTTATCTATTTCACACTTTTCTTGGCACTTGTTGGTTAATGTAACCTTTAGATATTCAAATCGATCAACTCTTTCGAAACTATATTCCTTTTCTCCTGACCTAAATACATATCTTGTTTTACTTTGATTTATTATCAGACCATACCTTTTGGCTTTCTCAACAAATCGTCCGAAAACCTCTAATTCTTTCTTTGACCTTGTTACTATGACTATATCGTCTGCATAAGCTTACATTGCTCTTTATGATGCAAGATTGAATCTGTTGTTCGTATTCCACTATCACTGATGATTACTTCCAGAACTAAATTTAAACAGATTGGTTGATAAATGATCACCTTGTCTTAGTTCTCTTTTAACCGAAAATTGTTCTTCCATTATAACTTTATTGCTTGAGTCATTTCAGTTAGTTTTATTAACTTACTGTGGACGTCTAATTTAACCAATGCTTCGTGTAGTCCTTTTCTAGATGCATAATCATACGCTTGTAGAAAATCAATGAAAAGCATGTGCAATATCGGGTTGTATTCATAACTGTTGTGCTGTCTAGCTCCCAGGGTAAATATTTGTAGATATCCCCGCCCTAAATTATCTAATCCAAGTTCAGAGCAAACATTTACGTCAATCAAGTAAAATAAATTCTTAAATTTAAACAAATAATTTCTGAAATAATAAATAAATTTGCTAGTATGAGTTGTAACACGTTTTCCTCAACTGATACTTTAAAGGAAAAATTTTAGCACAGATTTTTTTCTCTTTAGCACGTAATATGTACACAACTTTTTTAATAAATAGCGCCTGAACGAAAGTTTCCAGGATGGTGAAATATAAAAATATTTTAGTCGACCGAGTTCGAAATTGCGAAATTTACTACAGAGACGAAATTCGACTTTAACAAGGTAAAAAAAAAAGTAAATGTAGCGTAAGTTCAAATCTTCTTCTCTTTATATTTTTACCCCTAAATAAAATCGAACTTAATAATATACAATTTTTTTTGTTTCCCGCTGAATCTCAGCGTTGCTGTTTAGTACATCATAGTTTCGTTTTATTTTCGAGCGAAAGAGAAGGAGAAAAAAAGAAGAGGAAATTCATTCGTTAAACTTAGCGGATGCTATAATGAAAAGAAATGAGGCACCGAATGAGAAAACATCGGAGAATACGAAAGCGTATTAGCAATCTCGTGTTTGTCAAGGTTAACGTTGTTAAAGTCCCTAAATATCGAAGATCTGATCTTGATATTAGCTATTTTCTCAGACAACTAATTAAGTAATTCGTTTCTGCAATACAGACATGGTGGCACTGAAATATACATCAGTGGTAGTTGTAAGACGTAGATGTTTGCAGTTACCAATAGATCGTTGTTTTGTGATTAGATTCGATTAGATTTGATTAGATGTGTGTCGTGTAGGCAGTGATCTATTTTGAGTATCCTTAATCTCCCAATTAATCTCCAGATTTCCGAACAAATCTAGGATTTTTTTGGCGTCTGTAGTTTTGAGGAATTAGGCCAGTACGAGATTTTCTGTTGGAGTCTTTTTTTGCAAGGCCATCAGCAGTTTCGTTGCCCTCACACCTCCAGTTACCTGATACCCACATCAGTGTGACTACATTTCTTTAGGCGAGAGCATTGAGCGTCAGTGAACAATCCCAGGTTAGCTTGGATTTAAAAGTTTAGCCCTTTATAGCCTTCACTCCTTACTGGCTGTCTGAGAACTGCAAACATTCCTGGACACATTCTTCAATGACATATAGTTCTGCCTGGAAACTTTGTTGGCGTCGTACCCAGCGACATCCAGATCTTACATCTCGTTTCGTAGATACCTATGCCCACTCCTGAGTCGGTTTTCGATCCGTCCACTTCAAACTGTTCGTCGAAATCGAACCTTTTCCTCCTTTTCCCTTTCGGATATGATCCACTAAGTCTCCGGACTTGAAGATTGTGTTTCGTTCCAATCTAATGGCGCCCATTATTGCTTCCCTCTTTACCTGCAAGTGCAGGGAGAATCAGGTTTAATAAGACCTCCATCATCGCTGCAGTTGGACAGGTACAAGCAAGTCGGTGTATCTTTTGCAACATGATTTGTCCTCGTTATTCGTTTATTTTTGGCCACTATAACCAGTGATGCGTATATAACCACAGATCTGACTATAGTCAAGTAAATCCAGAAAACCATCTTGGGTTCTAGCCCACAGGTACTGCCAAAAAGACGTCGACAGATCCATAGAGCTCTCGTCTTCTGAAGGTGACTATTTCAGGTAAGTTTTTAATCTAAGACGATGCCCAGATATTTCACATCACTAGAGAAGTCAAGCTGGATGTCTCTCATCAGCGTTGGAGCCACTAAGGATAGCTTTCTTCTTTTCGTCAATGGTACTACCGTCATGTTTTCTCCTTATTATAATTACTACCTCATTGGTGTAGCCTTGTACCACAAAACCAAGGCTTGTTAGACTACTGGTGGCCACCCTTCATGGCTACGACTTTCTCAATAGCATCTCCAATGTTTGCAGATATGATTCTGTTTTTGCTGCGTTTTTAATTGATCCAAATGAAGTGTTATCAAACGCACTCTCTAGCTCAATAAACGCACACAGAGCGATATCTTTATCCGCGAATATCTCTCCAATCTTATTAACCAGATTGTGCAAGGCAGACTCGGTGGATTTTCCGGGTTGGTAAGCAAATTGTTTACAATGAAGAGGTTTCTCTATGAGAGTTCCACTTCTGATATGCAAGTCAATTATTTTTGCCGATGATTTGAGTAAAAAGAAGCACAAGCTGATGGATATGGTGTGATTTAGGCTCTATGACAGGTCGATTGCCAGCCTTTAGTATAGGAGAAAATCAGTGGCCGCTAGATGGCTCTCAAATATCAACGAAATCGGGAAAACAATTCTGTTCTGTCATTCTGTCTGTTTACTTCTTGCACTACATTCGTAAACTTCAGTTCCCAATTTCATTATTAAACATGCTAAAAATCGAAATATCAATTTTGGATATTATAAAGTATGTTGGTAGCCGGGACAGACCAATTAATATTAATATTTTTCCTATTTCAGTAGTTAGTAAAGCGGTCGACAGAGGGTTGCCACTTTACTCATTTTCGCTTATAAACGTCACCCTGACAGCTTGAAAAACTAGCTAATTTACCACAGAAAAGAATTGATTGATCAAATTGGGTCATTTGAATGTCAGATCTTTATTATCTAGAATATATTCTATAACTAAATTTTGGGTTAACAATACATATTGATAATTATAAGTTAATGCAACTGCATTCTAACTAATACTTTTCCGTCATTTTGGCTCAAGGTCACTGAACCAAACGACTATAAAGATGTTACAATTAGGGCGATTTTTATTTTGTCGGTAGAATATTTTACCTTCAACACAATCTGGTTTTAGAAGAGGATATAGTTATAAAACGGCTCTGTTAACAGGTTAAGCGCCAGAGCGGACACCGGTGTCCGCCATAGGTTTTCCTCTCCAGGCCATGGCGGACACCGGTGTCCGCTTGACTTCTGAAACTGTTTTAACGTAGCTAGGCCTAGAGGACAAATGTTTACAGGCTTTGGCAGTTGTACGTGTCCGCCGTGGCCCTGTATTATTGAACGCTGACATCAGGTTTCTAGTGGAAATCTCGGGTGATAGAAAAATAATTTTTTTAGAGTACAATAATTTTTAATTGAAGTGATAATGGGTTTACAGGTTACAACCTTTTAGCGACTTTTGTGTAAATAATTAAAACATTCTAGACAGTATCTGGGGATTCCTTCACACTGCACACAATATGTTATAACTTTCTTGACTTTATTCTTATCAATAACGCCATCCATCTTTTTCTTGTAGCATCCCCTGCAGTATTTTCTGTTCTCACGTGCTTTACAGTCCAATTTATCTAACACGTGGCTTCTCATACTTGTACCAGGAGGACGAGTAAGTTGGCGATCTTCGCCTTCACATTTCATCAACGCCTCAAAAAGTGAATAACGAAAGGCCGTTATAGAAATGTCTGAGTGCTCTATCTCTTTGAAAATAAAGTGAGCGTTTACAACTGACGTCCCTAAAAGTGCTTCAATAGCCACTTTTTTATACCAACGCATAGTTCTACGCAATGCCGTGCTGTAGCTCGACATTTGGTCAGACAAATCTATTGAGCATTTACCCAAGTTATAATCCATTATAGCTTTTGGCTTTGCAACAGCGTATCCGTGACGCTGAATTTGTACCGTTTCATCAGTATGATACGTGGATAAAATTAGAACCTCCCTTTTGTCACGCCATTTGAGGACGCATATTCCTCTATCATTTTCTTTGGCAATAATCTCTCCTTTTTTAGTTTCCTTTTCACTACTTCCTTCGGGTTACCTTTGCGATTACTCCGTAAAGTTCCCAAGCAGTGCGTTTGGTTATCCAAAAGTATATGTGCCAATTGCAGGCTTGTGTACCAATTATCAGTAACGCAAATTCTACCATCACCTAGAAGTTCTTTCGCTAAATTCAGAACAATTTTTGTAGACACAGCTAACGAGTCGTTTTGTTTCTCCTTTCCGGCGTATATACTCATGTTCCAGTTTCACGTATATCCATTGTCGCAGCATAACTTAAATATTTTAACTCCATATTTATGACATTTTTGTGGATTATACTGTTTGAAGAGTAATCTGCCCTGAAAAGGCACCATAGTTTCGTCAATGCAAAATGTCTTACCGGGTGTATAAACAGTTTGGTAGTTTTTGATGAGCTTTTCTAGAAGTGGTTGGAGTTTATATAACCGGTCTCCTTGAGGGCACTGTGTGTTGTCAGAAAAGTGGAGCATTTTCAGTAAAAGCTCAAACCTGTTACGGCTCATAACATTACGGGCGACATCATTTTTGAACAACCACTTCGTGGACCAATAATCGCAAATTGAATTCATACGCACAATTCCCATGTAACCTAGTAATCCAATAAAATGTAAGATTTCTGTCCGAGTAGTTGGTTCCCACGAATGTACTCGGGAATTATTGGTAACATTGGTGTTCTCGATAACAAATTGTGTGGCATAAAGATTAGTTTGGTCCACTATTAGATCAATTATGGAAAGATCCACAAAAGCTTGATAGTAATCTATTGGCTGACGTCCTCCTAATGCAGCACGCCATTCAGGTTTTACGGTATCTTCAAAATGTTCGTTGAATTGCAAGTGATTTCCCAACGGAGGGCCCCAAACTGATTCCGATAGATCGCGTAGTTGAATCTGACTATCGTTCCCAATTTCAACTACTATTGGTTCTACTACCTGTTCACCACCAACATCACTTTGACTTTCATCTTCAGCATGCTCTGATTCAACTTCTTTGTTTACTTCGTCCACCAGCCTGGGACGTTTACTTGCATTTTGTTGGGAAGAACCGAGCATATTATCGTTCACTAAAACAACACGGTTTTGTTTATGAACGATATCGCTATCATTGCTATCAGTCGCATCACTACTGTCTGAGGGTAAAAAACACGGATCATCGGCAGAATCGTCCGAAAAAGGGTCGTTTGAAGAGTCATCTTCTGAAAAAAAATTACTAAAAATAAAGAAAATTGTCGCTATCTTGAAAACTTACCATCGTAGAATTGTTTTTCTTCCAAAGCTAAACGTAATATGCGTTTTGTGCGGTCGCTCATTATGATACATCACACTTACCCTCTATTATATTCACAAAGGCACTGAACTTGTTCAGACTTGATTTACATGCAGCAGCGCTCACTCACGAAAGCTATCGTGTCCGCTAGTTACTAGATGTATTGACAGGCCATGGCGGACACCGGTGTCCGCCGCTAGTTTTACAGGGCCAGAGCGGACACGGGTGTCCGCTCTAGTTTTTTTACACTTATGTATGTCAAATTAGTGAAAATCATATGGAAATATGTATAGGATACTTAAAAGAATGAGAATTAGGCAAAAAACTATCTTGGCCCGGGCGCAATGTTTAGGTAAAACTCCCTTGGCGCTTAACCTGTTAAATAATGCTACAGACGATATATTGTTTGCTATTGATCAAGGTCACATCACAATTTTGACACTATTAGATCACAGGAAGACGTTCAAATTTTCATTTCGTTTAGACATTTTTAAAAATGAAAAAGTATTTTCTGTTATTCGCCAGAATCATCTGTACAGGTCGACAAGAATCCTGTGGCAGTTGCGCTTAAGTCAGAGAAATTTATTAAATGTTATTTTTTTTTTCAATACAACGTTGAATTCGGAAAAAAAAATCCAATCCGAATATAGCCAAAAATATATATGTATGTTGCCGTTTAAAATAAAAAAGTTGACTATCATTTGATATTAATGAAAACAATGGAAAACAAATAAAACACTGCCATTTTATAGTATTTTCTATTAAATTTGTTTTATGTTTAAATAAAATCGGAAAATAAATAAACGGAATCGTGACTGCTGGCATTTTTTACGGGACAGTCTGTATAAGCCGAGAACGCTCATTCGCGTCATCACTGCCACGGCTTTCTGGTCGACCTATAGCTATACGCTCTGAAATAGATTTTTTATATAAATTGATTCTTATTTTATTGAAGATAGTTGGGACTAAAAGAGTTAGAAATCAGATCGTAATTCGCAGACGTTAAGAATTTAGCATCAATTAAATTATATACGTGGATACTGTGAGTGTTCCGCAAGGGTCGGTTTTAGGTCCTACCTTTTCTTAATTTATATCAATGTTAATAGCTCTCTAGTCGTCAAAATGATATAAGTTAGAAGTGCCCAGTCTTCGAAAAGCTCATCAGTATAGGCTAGGTAAGTATAGTTGTTATTAATTAAGCTATTCAAGGAGGTACAATACTTACAATTCTAGCAGATTATTGAGTCCTGAGAACGCATTCGGTTGTATCTTCGTCAGTCTTCTATTGCTTCTGAGGCTCCTTGAATAGATAAAAAATATTTCTATAAAGACAGGTTAAAATATTACATTACAAATCTATAAAACTGATAAAATTGTATGATTTTATTCTGGGATGTACTCACAAAGTTGCTATCCGCGAACCATTGAAAGCGTAATCTTCCACAACGGAGATCTTATTGTGATTTATTGTACTGAAATGTTCGAATTATAAAGGAAAGAGTTCAGATTTTATATCGCTATATCCTACTTACACCTGTTCGGCTTTAACTTTCAACGAATTCGGCTTTATATGATCGATGCTATTGTGATCCAGGTCCCTGCAATAAAATAAATTAATTCCTTAATTTGATTAGTTCGTAAGTGTAAACTGAAGCATTACAGACAAATATTTATAACGGGAGTGTATGTTAGTCAAACATATAGCGATAAATACTTTTATTTACTTAGAGAATTACAATCCAGAACATTCATATCTTTCCAAGTATTATACATAGCTTTTAATATGTTTGCGAACCTGTCACATGAACTTGCGCAAATAAATCAATTAGTTATTGTTATTAAAAGATAACCGATTTGTCAATATTAATTGTTAGCGTTTATAAAGTTGGTATGCATGTATGTATACCTAGTCTAAATTATATACCTTCCATGTTTAAACATGTTTAACATCGAACGATATTAAAGCGTACGTTTCAATATTTAGGAATTGAAAGGATTTCCAGTTGGAAGTTATTTACAAAATCTACTGACCGATAGAAACCGAACCGACCCCATCGTCGTTGATTTTATAAACAAACAAGCCTGATTAAAATTGACCCTATTTAGGGCGTACGGTTGGGAATTAAATCTCTATGTATTCGAAACTGAAATATCTGTTGAGAGGAATTTTTATTTTAAGGAGGAATTAATTAGATATGATTAATGATGTTCCTATATTCATATATTATTTATATATATATTGTATCATCGTTAGCGATTGAGAATTTCGCCAGGTAAATGTGGGCTTTCAAGCTTGTAATATAAGCTGTTGATGTCGTCCTTTTTCAAGAACCCATTCAATGTGAAATTGTGCGTTTGTACTATACATACCTAGCGGTGGAAGAAATTCAAATTTGCAAACTTTGATATAGTTACAAAAGATATGACTTGTTTAGAATGAAGAAATTCAATCGGTCCTTCTAGTAAATTTATGTTTACTAGTCTCTACAGAATGTCACTAATTGCAGATATCGAGCTGTCTAGAGAAAGGACTAATACCGGGAGAGCGAGATTGTTTGAACGCGTTTGGCATACCAGACTTAGATAAGCTAACTTCATAGTTCTCGCGAATGTCATATCCTATGGTCAATCACACTCCTGCTAAGGCCGAACAAGGTTCTTGAGCCTTTTATTCTTCATGGACTCCCTTCAAGGGCTGGGTGAATAGGTAACTAGGTTTTCGCTGCTTCAAGGCAGGGAGATGATAGATGGCGGTGTTCTTGCGTCGGTTGTTGTTACGCTATGCTGCGGCGTCTTCAGCCAGTGCCATGGTTCTCCTGACGTGGATCATGGGAGGTGGTCTGTCCGGATCCAAGGTTGATAGTCTGTTAATCAATGGATTTTCGGATCTATCAATCCTTTCCAACGTCTTCTCGGCCAGTCCAAGCATGAATTGCTTGAGGGAAGGAACCCCCAGGTCGTCACGAATCTGTTGATTGCGGACGAACCACGGGGCCCCCGCAATCATTCGCGGCATCCTATTCTGTAGTACTTCCAGCCTCTTGAAGTTCGTCCTCGCCAAGCTAGAGATCGGCAGCGCTCCATATGTAATGATCGGTCTCAAGAACGTTAAACACAGGAGGATTTTGGTCTTCAATGACAGCGCACTCCTCGCACACAGCAGGGGAAGGAGGAAACTCCTAGCGCCATAGAACCTCTCAATAGATCTGCCTACTTGTGCCCGCAAGGTTAGTCGTGAGTCCAACCTCACCCCCCAAATACAATACCGAGGGACTCCAAGGGAGCCGAAATCCATCCACGATAATATTATTTGGCGGCGGTCTAAGCCTCTTCGTGAAACGAATAGCGACGGATTTCGACTTATTGATGTGTAGACGCCACCTGGAGGGCCAGCGGAGGATCTCATCAAGTGAGAGCTGGAGCCTGTTGCGGAGCAGTTCTTCGCTCGTAGATGCCTTGTATATGGCGGTGTCATCGGCATAGATGGCATTTTCCACTTCTTCAAATCTCGGGAGATCGGACATGAAGATTAGAAACAGGCTCGGGGCGAGAATGGATCCCTGCGGGACACCGGCAGCGACAGGTCTTCTAGAGGAAAGAGCGACTCCCTGTCTAGCGGCAAATGTTCGACCTTGTAGGTACGACTTGGCTAAGCGGACCAGATTGGGGTTAATTCCCCCACGAACCATCTTGTACACCAGACCATCATGCCAGACCGTGTCGAGGTCCCTGGCTAAATCTAGGAAAACAGCGCCCAGGGTCTCGCGGCGTTCAAGAGCCATATATATAGAATGTCATATGCTAGGTTGGATATTTGTCGGCAGGTTAGGGATATTCATGAACCAGAGCTGCCAAATGAGTTCAAACCATCTCGATCTCCCGATATATATGCAATAAATTTAGATTTCTTCATTTCTGGACATCTTCAATCAAAAATCGTTACAAGATATGGAAGAATTCAAGAGGAAACATGGAACAGTACTATGGATCATTTAGAAAACTGTTGATTTGAACTTGAAGAGAGATTAGTGCACTAACAAATTTTGCAATCTTGAGACTAACAAGAAACCTTCTAACATCATTTTCGCTCACTATGTATTAACTTGACATTTCTCAATTTTGACGTTTCTGGGTAGAAAGCGGCAGTTACTCGACCGCCATCTTTGTATATTTTGACACTTCGCCTAACTGTTAAGTTTTAATCTTTAATTAAACATCTATTTAACTATTATTGACTCAATAGACGCACTCTAGATACCGGATAGAAAGTATATTTTTGCAAGCGCCTAAGGTCTGTAATGAAAACGCCTGACGTCGTTTCCGCTCAAATTTGACATTTCGACTTGACCGGCCTTATCTGATGACATTTACGTCACATTGACGTTTCTCGATAGAATGCGGAAGCTAATCAGCCGCCATATTTGCACACTTTGACACTTTGCAACGTGAGTAGCATTATAGCAAAGAATATTGTAACTCTACTCTTTGCTATAATGCTAGTAGTTTTTTTGCAGCTTTGCGACCGTAAAGAAACCGCCTGACGTTGTTTCCGCTCACATTTGACACTTCATCTTGACCGGCCTTAACTGATGACATTTCTGTCACACTTGACGTTTCTCGATAGGATGCGGAAGCTAATCGACCGCCATGTTTGCATAATCTGAAACTTCGCGTGATGGGCGTTAACTTGCAAACAGCGTACTTTTTGCCCTTGCAACACAACATATTATTTTCGCCTAGAATCCCTGAAAATGACACGTTACGTCTCTAAATAACGGATAGAAAGTAATTTTTGCTGATATTTGTTACACTGACTTGAATGGCCTTGACTAATGACGTTTACGTCACATTTGACGTTTCTCGATAGAATGTGTGGCGGAAGCTAATCAGCCGCCATGTTTGTATACTTTGTCACTTTACTAAGTGTCAAAGTATGCAAACATACATAACACGGCATAATTTTACGGGAGACCGTATATGCCTATTTCCATTCTGGAGTGAAAAATGAGCACCGTAGTTTTCCGATTAAATCGTTCCTGTTCTGATATAAATTGGTACAGCGTAGCAAATAAATTCGGCAAATTAGGAGGGCGAATTTAGCGAATAAATTTCAGTTATATACGCTGATATGAACAGACACAGACGCAGTTCATCTGCAAAACAAATTTCACGCGAATTTAAATAAAAAATCTTTCATCGCGATTAACTTTGAAACAGACGATGGAACAGACAGCAAAGCAACATACATACATACGTCCTCCCGGTGAATATAACAGAGGGAAAGAAACGAAAACACAAACTGTCTGAACAGGATTCTCGACGTTGACAGGAGATGTACCCGTCGATAAATAGTAATAAATTGATTTCGCGAGTTTTTATACCCCCACAAACGATTTGTTTTGATGTTTATTCCTTATAAATAGAATCACGATGATAATTGCCAAACCAAAATTCGTCCTGGCATGTTTACGCTTTCATTTTATTTCAATTATAATCAATCTCCTCTTTTCGATATTAATTTGACATTGTGGAGAAACGAAGTGGTTTGAAAAATTGGAAAGACATTCCATTAAATCGTCAACGATGTGTTATAACTTCATGCGACTTCATCACTTGACAAATTATAACATTGGAAGTGAAGATGTCTCATTGGAAACAGACGAATAATTTGGTTAGCAGCTCCTTTCACCGCTATATAGTTAATTTTTCAATGACAGTGACGAAAATAACTGGAATTTTAAATAGAAGGGACAATACACCCGAGAGAGTATTTATAAAAGTTTACAAAAGATCCTACGGCTTCATTAATGTTGCTTTGTCAACTATTTTTTACTAAAACATGTTTTTCTACATTACATTGTAATCGTGATATGTAGGTAATATAAACAGCATGCTAAGGAAAGTAACACTTTTATTAGATTATAATACCTTTGATCTTGCTATTACAGTACCTGGAATATACAGATATAAGCGTCTACACCGAAAGAAAGCAGCGTGTAATGGGAAAAAAAACCGTGCGGATTATAAATTTAATATGATCGCAGAATTTAACACAAAGCTTTAATCTTCATACTGTTTATACAGATAGCTTTAAAATGAGATGTCATCTCCATATGTTGTACTGTAATAAATCGTGGTAACCCCATAAGAATCATAAATAACGAAACTAACGCTAAATGCAACCGTTAACAGTTAATTATTTGATACCTATTAAAATATCCTGTTAATAGTTTTTCAGCGCCTAGCTAGTGAAGTACCAAGTGACTATAAATGTTTGTAACAAATATTTACTTTGGCAACACTGAAAAATTGGCTTGCCTGGTTATTCGTATATAGGTACAACTTTGTAGGTTATGTCATTTTTATCATATGGATGCGTTATGCATGTTTGTTTACTGATACCAGAAGGAAGATTTATAGAAAACGAGTTTTTTTAATGCATATTTTAAAAGACTAAACAAAAATTGGTTAAAAATTATTCAAAGAATATGCTCAAAGTGACGACCTTCCACTGCTAAACAACACTGTACTCGTCGTGATAAATTGTTAAATACATTAGTTAACATTTCAGGTCCTACATTTGCTATTGCCCCCTCAATAGCGTTCCGTAACTGTTGTAAATTCTGTATTTGATTCCGATATATTGTGTTTTTCAAATAAGGGAACAAAAAGAAATCTAACGGCGTCAAATCGGGAGATCTACTTGGCCACAAACCTACACTAATCAAACGGTCTGGGAAGAATTGGCGTAAATAATTATAATTGTTATTTGTGTAGTGTCTGCTGTAGCTGAATATTGCTCAAAATAACCACTCGTTAACTCTATGTCATCCAATTGATTTATAAATGATTCCACAATAATGGTTTGGTATCATTGAGCATTAATCGTTTCTTGAAAGAATATCGGACCAATAATTCTTTGTCGTGACATTGCCACCCAAACACCGATTTTAACTGGATGCAATGGAACTTGGATTAAGTTATGCGGATTCTCTGCCGACCAAATTCTGAAGTTCTGGGAATTAACATAACCAGACAGATGAAACCAAGCCTCATCCGAATAAAAAGTGATATTTTGCGGTCAATATTATTATGCAGATTGTTATTATACCAGTAACAAAACTGTGTTAAGTAGTACGAAATCAGATGGGTGAAGTTGCTGAACAATTGTAAATTTATACGGATGTAAATGCTTTTTTAGGATCTTACGTATTCTTGTAGTGTGTATAGTAAAGCTACGGTAATCAACTTGGTCCTCTGGATACATTACAACAGATTGCTCAAGAGTTGATTGCAGCGAATATATCCAATTACCATCATCATTTTGTAAGCCGCTTCGAAAATAAGCCATTACGATAAATGTGTTTTGCTCAATAGTAAATACCATTGTTAAAATCAAATTGAGTGGTTTTATTAGTATGACTTTTACTTTGACATATATGACAAATTTAAATTAAAAAATCAGGTGTGCTAACATAAAATTACAGAAGTGTTGCTAACTTAAGTCGAAAATTTACAATCATTTATAGTCGCATTGTACAAAGACTGCTAACACCACGCAGTACCACAGGGTATTATTTTTTATTGTGTTGGTTTGACTACAACTTCGATCTATATTTTTCTTTTTCGATTATTGCCTACCATGGCAATATATTTGACATGACAATCTATAATGACAATCACGACATTTTTTTGGTTAAATTTATAGAGTTTTAATTAAACAATGTCTAAAAAAGTCTTTTTAAATCAATCTTGTCCGAATACATCGACAAATAGTAATAAAATATTGACTAGTCTACCAAATAATGAGTAAATTCAAACAAAATGGTATGAAACTACCGCTACTACTATGTTACCTAATTTTCGACCAGTTCCAAAGTAACTTTTGATTATAAACTTTTTGCGTTATAACCCTATAACACGTTACTAAAGAAAATCGAATGTAAGCTTCTCCAAATTTAGGTTTGTCACTGACAGCTGTCACAATTTAAATGACATTGCAAATACGTATACGAGAGATGTTTTAACATTACACTGCGATCATTTCGAACTGTCCTGAGTTGGTCATACTGATTTTAATATGGTAACACTGTAATTGGCGAACCTGTTTATCTATATTTTGTGGTTAGATTCATTATTTACATTTTACTTGTTGCAAATGTCAACTTATAGTAAGGTTACTTATAAGTTGGAGAAATATTTATCTAAATGAATTTTTGTAAGAATATAGTACCTACATAATTGTACCTTATTTTTTATTACAAATCGTATATTGTCTTGCAAAAGACAGAAAAACGGTAATAAAACACGAAGAAAATATGAAAATAAAGACACTACAACAAGACAATACACACAAATGACAGCTAATAGATAAGTGTTGACACTATCGTTTCGACATTTCACATATAAAAAGT
Organism: Holotrichia oblita; assembly: GCA_023690525.1. NCBI lineage: Eukaryota > Metazoa > Arthropoda > Insecta > Coleoptera > Scarabaeidae > Holotrichia > Holotrichia oblita. The sequence goes on along the minus strand of CM043016.1, from coordinate 186,283,322 downwards.
AAACATTTCCCAATTTTTATGAATCCAGGGACTCTTTTATTGCCAACTCAGAGCACACTGTCCCCAACTAATAATAACAAAATATCCCCACAGTTTTAGACTAGCAACGCAAAAATGGCGCGTTTATTTCTACGTTTGGAATTGTTACAAATTTTAATCTGACAGTTTTGTGAAACGACATAACCTACAAATAAAATTTATGGATTAATCGATAAGGTATCGCCTATAATTCCCTATGAAATTTTGATTTTGTAACGTATGTCCCGTTCCCTATTGCTAAATTTAAACAAAATTTATTACTTCTAAATGTCAAAATAGTAGTTAAAACATGTTTTCTTCTCAAAAATTGACAGCTGTCACATAATTTTTGACGACTACAACCGAAAATTTTTATATTTATATATCCTTTATATAAAATTTTACATTTCTCAAGTGGCGGTTATCAAATTCAGATCTTATTGACAGTCGTAACCTTCTTATCCTGAAGTTAAAAGATCTTTAACATTACTTATTGATACGAAAACGTCAAGCAGAGAATCCAAAAAATGTACTCAAAATATATTGTTTGAAATCATCCTGCGACTCCCTCCCCCTCCTCTTCCACCCCCTCGCTGAGCAATGAAAATAGATCAAGCATTAGAACGAGTGGTTTCGATCTATCCGATCTCGTCAGCGATCCTCCAGTGGTGGAAACGAGTTGTCGCACTTTGGTTCCCTTGCTGCTTTAGCTTTCTTCTCTTCTCTTTTCTTCATCCCTCTTCGGCTTGTATTTTTTCTCCTTTAGGTTACTTCCTCCTCCTTTTGCTCTTTTTTTTTCTTTAAACGTCAAAAAGCTTTGTATTGGGATGTAGGCTTGCTAATATTAACTCTTTAGCACGTGATAAATCGCTCAATTGCATAGTCAAATGGGATTTATTACCAAACAGATACTTAAAGGACACTAGATGCTCTAAAAGGATCTACCGTCAAAATCAAACCTACCTGATACCTGATACTGTCCCTTCACCCTCAAAACTCTAAATCAAAAAAATCATAGTCGTGGTGGACAAAATCACCTGCGTTGTAAACGTAACGAGACTACCAATTGTCTTGGACATAAAGCCTCATCATGATCAACAAAAATCTCGTCCTGGATTAACATTCCAAAATTATGACTAAATGTGTGTTGGACCTCAACAAAAGAGATCTTATCAACTGGATCGGCCCTATTCATTAACCACAGCACTCCAAGGCATCAGCATGGCTTCTTCAACCATGTACTAGTCATCAATTGTAACGTTTTTTTTTTCTCGGAGGTAGTGCTCATGCTGTAGAGGTTGTTTTCTCCATTACTGTCTTGGGATTCAATGCAAATACTGACTCATCCCTATTAAATGTTCTAGATTCATCTTCTTAAATATCCCACGCATTTGTTGACTACTACATGCGAGAAAACATCCGAAAATGATAGGATGCCCCGTCAAAAATCTGTCTTTTTTTATTTCTATAGGTTGGTAGTATTGGATACAGACATAAATCATAGACGTAATCTCAGTTATGATTTAATATATATGATGTAAATTGTAAATTAAAAAGGGGTTGATAGCCGCAGTGGTTAGACGGCTGACTATCGTTGTGGTGGGACGATAGATAGGTTTCTCTGAAGGGACGGTGACATTTTTTCAGAGAGTTGAAATCCGGATCGACTTACCATTCGCTAGTCACAAAGTCGTTTGAACACAATTTACACACACAAAACTACAACGCTAGAGTTGCTAGAGAGCTACACAAACATCGATCGTATAAGATAATATTGACAAATTAATTTTGAATCTTATAATGACTGGCAAATTGTGTTTCGTAACAAAACTTTGTTTCATAAGGATCTTGGTTGCACTAATTCCACAATTTGAACTGGTGCAACAAAATAGCATCTCATGAAACTTAAATGTTAGAAGAATTTCCGATTTACGATCCTCGCTTAAAATATTTAATGATGACTTTCGATTCGATTGTGTTAAGATATTCAGTCCCCCCTGTAGCATCGTTTGGAGTCGCCAATTTCGCGAGAAAATTTATTGCTATCGTAAAGTCCGTCTCTCCGATTTTATGCGATGATTTTTAATTAGATTTCGGTTTTAATATGGTCTTAAATTAAAGAAAATGATGAGGAAATATCTTTACAGAACCATAATAATTACGCGGCTTATTAAAATTATATAATAAACGTTTTAATTCCCGATTTTGAAACAGTCTCGTTTATACATTCATAAAAGGATTCTCATTTATATTAGGTATAATATACCTTTATCAAGCGAAATACTTGAAAAGGTTGACTCGCGTTTTAAACGATAATTGGATGCCATTTAATTAAGTTTAATAAAACAAAATATTACGACTAAAAATACATTTTATCACATACTACATCAAATACCACGTCGAAAGAGGGACAGTCCCTGTAGGACAATCATCATTTCAGACGCATTTTTTTTTTTTCACTCTGAATATACTAACTCGTGTTATTAAAACCTCTAGGTCATCAGTTCTAAATTAATTGAACTCAAAATTAGCGCTTCGTTGCATTTTCCAACAAATACCAGCGACGAGCTCGAAGGCTGTATATTTGTTTAGGACGATGACATCAAACGAATTACCGGAGAAAATTCTGAAAATTTTTTTTTTCCCGTTATTTGTTTAAATATATATAATCGATAAGGCCTAAATTTAAGCTTATTGTAGCGGAAATTTTTTTTTTCCAGCTGTCTAGAATCTGGTTCATTCTACGTTTAACGAATACAAGATGTTCCTGCACAATAAAATTGTTTATGCTTATTTGATATTCCCCTCGATAAAAGTGAATTGCCCCTCGTGCGGTGTTCATTCTCGTAAAATGTCAAAGTGTAAACTTTCGGCAATCGCCAGCTCCCCGGGGGCAATTCGCATGATGAACCGATGTAGGTAAGTACATACCTACTTTTAAAATTGGTATGTTTGGAATTCTTACGATACCAATATAAAAATTTTATCTACTTTAGTAATCTTATGCCCATACCTGTGGAGTTCGTTTTATTTTCGAATTGCACACTCGGTAGATGTCTATAAAAAAAGAATATTCTGAAGGATGTACCTAACGTGTTGATCACAGAATGAGTTTAAGCGTGGGCTTGTTTGAGTTGCAACATAATCGAAAACGATTTAAAATTTATCATTAAATCAGTAAAAACTAGCTTTAAACTTGGGTTATTTAAAATCTAAAGAGAAATAAATCCTTTTGCCGTCCGGCAAGATGATAGATAAGAAATGACTACAACTCCCATCCCAAGTTTTTTCTCAGTGTGTGTCAATTTTTAGTTTCTATAATACACCGTGTCCGTAAATGTTTGAAGCTGACGTCTGTCAAAATGTATGCAATATCTGTGCTTAAAGTAGTTTACCACCCTGAGAATGTCAGTTGGTTTATTCCTCTGAAGTTTGTTATGTATCTAGATACATCTACATTCATAACAAACTTCAAATTGCTTCAAATCAAATACACACACTACTATAAGTAGTCTAAGAAATAATAATCTTAGGTTATGTCATTTTACAATGCTAGATTATGTTATGTGACTCTAATGGGGAACAGGAACATTCAACTTTCATTCTTCAGCGCCTTTATGAAAATGCGGCCTACAATTGAAGTACACTGCCAACAGCTTGAAAGTTAACGACTGCTGAAAATTTTCGTAGCCTGGTGTAAAGCTGGCTTTATGTTATGCACAGAATGTATTTCTATTTTATTTTAAAACATACTGTTAATAAAAGAGAAAAATACTCAGCGCATAAAACTGCGATAAGTCAAAAACGCTATTAGTAGACTGTCATAAGTGTCATAAAATCAGTCAAATTGTATTTTCCTTATTACAACATCTGAGACTTCTGAAAATATTGTATGATGCTCCGTCTCAGTGAAGTAAAAAAAAGAAGAGCAAGAACTTTGTTAGAAAATGGCTGGAGCATGCAAACGGTGGCAGATGATCTGCATGTTAGTAAAACCTGCATTTTTAAATTAAAACAGAATATTGATCAAGGGGTTGATCTAGCGTATGTGCTTGGTGGTGGAGCGAGAAAAATGTCAACGTTGGCGGTTGATGCTTCATTGGTGAATTGGATTGAAAGAAACCCCTTTGGAACGGCAGTGAAAGCGGCATACGAAACCCATTTTCCGGGTTCCATTTCAACAGCAAGGCAACGTATTCGAGATTTTGGGCTGAAAAGTTATTCTGCTTCCAAAAAGTTTGCGTTAGAGCTACATCATAAGCAAGACAGATTAAATTTTGCTAATTTATATGTAAATGAAAATGCCGATTTCTGGGAACGCGTTATTTTTTCAGATGAAAAGATCTTCCAGTCATCCCACGACGGCCCGGTACGTGTGTACAGGCCTGAAAATACGCGTTATGAAGAACGGTACATAAAGTCAACGCACCGTAGTGGTAGATTTTCGGTGCAGGTGAGGGCTTGGATCAGTTGTTTGGTGCCTGGTGTTTACTGGAATGTTGACTGGAAACTATTACAGAGATGTCCTGGAAAATATTATGTTACCTTCGATAACGCAGCTTTTTGGGAACAATTTCATTTTTCAGCACGACAACTCTCCAATTCACACCTCCAACGTTGTGCGTCAATAGCTTGCTACCAACAATATTAATATTCTTCCATGGCCATCAAGGAGTCCTGATCTTAATCCTATTGAGAACGTTTGGGGACGAATGACAAAACGTTTGTACAGAAATAATTTTAGAGCGGCCAATCGAAATGAACTTTGGGAAAGTATTGTGGAAGCATGGGAAGAACTAACTCCAGATTATACAATAACACTTATTATTTCAATGGCGAATCGTTTACAGCAAGTAATCGACGCCAAAGGAGCATGGATAAAATATTAAAATAATTCAATCAGCATTCGTTCTAAATTATTGTTGTGTTATTTTATATTTCAGTTATCTAAACAATTTCTTAATTTAAAAACAATTTTATTCAATAAAGATACATGTATGTAAATGATAAGTTCATTATTTGTACTCATATGCATTAGTTACATACATTAAAATTTAATATTAATTATTTGAAGCACTGTCTACTTACTGTCAAAATTTGAAGTTTAGAAATACAGGTATTAAATTTCCTTGAAATGCAGTTTTACACTAGGAAATTTAGAGAAATATGTATATTAAGAGTCGTTAACTTTCAAGCTGTTGGCAGTGAACAAACGACGAGTAACGTCACGCAATACCATAGGGTATTTTTTGTGTTGGCTTGATTGCAATTCCGACGTTTTTTTTTTTCAGTTATTGGCTACCATGAAAATATTTTTCTTTCTCGTTCTCGTTCTAACTCTAACATGTTGGATTAATAACCAAATCTAAGCTTCTCTAAATTAGGTTTGTCACTGACAGCTGTCACAATTTGAAGTGCAATTTAAAACTATGGTAGTATGGTCAATCTTGCTAAAGAAAATGTTTCATAACTTTACGTTGACATGCCTGATTTTTTAATTTAAATGTGTCAAAAATTTGTGAATGTCATTAATGTTGACTCACTTAAGTAATTCTAACCAAAAAAATGTTTCAGGGTTGCCAAACTAAAATTAAGTGTCCTGATTTGGCAACAAAAAAGTCCCTGGATTTAGAAAAATTGGGAAATATTTACTTTCGTGAATTGTCCATACTGGATTTATACGTGAAATGTCAAAACGATTATCTATTAGCTGTCATTTGTGTGTATTGTCTTGTCTTTATTTTCGTGTTTTATTAGGGCTTTTTCTGTCTTTTTCAAGACAGTATACCCCAATGCCTTTCTTCTTTGTTCTTCTTACAAAAATTCATTCAAACATCTCTCCAACTTATAACTAACCTTACTAAGTTGACATTTGTTACAAGTAAAATGTAAATAATAAACGCAGTGTGTGTACTTGAAACATTTATAGCCACTCGGTAGCTAGCAGTACCACACTGTCCCCAACTGTTAATAATAAAATGGTTTTAGTATTAACATGGTTTTAGACTAATGACGTAAAAATGGTGCCCTTATTTTTTAAGGAATTGTTGTTAAGGAAATTATAAAATGGCAACGATTCAATTATGGATACAATTTAGACTCTAAAAGTTCTTGACCTCCAACATCTTGATATTAATCGAAACAAAATCCAGAGCAAGAGAGCAAATTCAATTAAAAAAAACTTCAAGATTAGAACCAATTAGTAACCAGAAGCAGCCATAGATCTTGAAGAAGCAGGTCCTTCTATATCACGAACACTAGATTTTTTTTTACATTAAAAGAAGTAAATTTTTTTACCCTATTTTTAGTCAACCTTTTCATAAGCCGTTTTCAAAAGGACTTAGAGTTTAAGAGCTAATATTTTGGATGACATTTTCACTATTTTGATACCAAAAAAAAATGTAATATTGACGATTTCCTCAATAGATTAAATAATCGATTCGAAACCATAAAGTTGATGATATTAAAGCTTCTCCTTTATCACTAAAGGTTTGAGTAAAATCTTCATAGAGCTAGATCTCAGAATAGTTTACAGTTCTGGGACTAGTTTACGAAGTCTCATCGATAACCCTAAAGATAAAATACAACCTTAAGATTGCAATCAAAAATATTTTGGGCAAACCAGGAGAGAAGTCTCAACTAGATTTAAAATGGTTAGTAGGTTGAAGTGTTTAATATTCTATTTCTGCGCCAAAGAGATCCAGTAAAGAACTAAATTTTTTTTAAATATATTCTTTAATATTTCTCCCTTTTTAAATAATTTTAAAAACAGCTTTGCGAAACATAAAAATAATACTTACAGAATTTGCACCGTATTTTCATGGAGATGGGAGAAGTCCGGAACTTCAATGAGGTTACAGCTGACAATTTTCCTGAAAGCATTAATTAAACACCCTGTAAATTAAAGTTTAAACAGAAAAGAAATCGACGAACAACCGAGTTTATTTTATATTCTACTTGTCGTCTTATCTGTCCAATTCTAACCACCCTTTCCCGCTCTATAAACACGTGGTGCAATTTGCATAATATAATTTAAATTTTCTCCGAGGGGGAAGAAAAAAATAATATCGAAGCTCTCGCAATGCCACATAACAAATTTCGCACCTTCTCATCTTGGACCTGTCTACTTAATAACAAGGATTCCTGACGACGTCCTCAGAATACTTTATCGAGCGAGAGCTATGTTGGGTGTATCTTGAGCGTTTCTCCCAAGAACTGGTCTTTTTAATATTAAACGTAATAGATATGTGAACTTGCAGCATGTATTACTGTAGTGGAAAATTAAAAATAAGATGGGGCTTAATTAAAAGAAAATAAAATAAAATTTTATTTAATTTACATCTCTTTCATTAAACGACGAGCATAATCTAAGATGTCCGAGAAGCAAAAATTAGAAACTTCTTATGAAACGTTTCCTCAACAGAAGAAGAGAGACAGGAATCTGTAAAGTTTGTAATCTAATATTAAAAAAGGTCACCTTTTTATAATATCGGTTCTAATTAAAATTTAAGTAGATTACTTTTCGTAATAAAGGCATAAAGGATAGCATCCATAGAGCATGTAAAATTAAAAATCAATCTACGTCGAAGTTAAATTTTTTATTGGAATTGGAATTCTTATCGAGAAAAAGCACGAAACGAAATGTTATTATTATGAGTACTACCTGGAAGAATTTTGTTTGTAAAAGGATTTTTAAAATTCCATAATTTTTTTTATTGTTTATTCATGAAGGTAAAATGAAATTAAAATGGAAACATACGTTTTGTTATTGAATCCAAATTATACAATTTCTGCATTGAATCCTTTTGTTTTTTTTCAAACTAGCACTAGTCTTCTTTAGAACCTATTTCTTTGAAGAAAACGTTAAGGCTAAACACCCACACACAAAATTTGAAACCTTAAAAGTTGTTGATCAAGAACTATGCCCCTAAAATCGGGGACCTCCTGCAAAAAAAAATACAGCTGTTTGATCTTGGATTTATTTAGAAGCTTGGAGATCAATTGGGACTAAACGATCAAGGGTATTCACAATAGATCTCATTGGTCGCAGTGAAGAGCGGTCGAAATGCCTTAATAACCCACCATTAATCTAATCTAATGCCCCCAAAATACAACTCTTAAACAATGCAGAATAAATTTCCACCCCCAACCCCCCCCTCCTATTCCCAAAATTTTATGAAGATTTGAAACAATTAGAAAACAAATCTGGGATTTTCAATTGAAAAATAGGGTGCTCAAAAATCATCATCACATTTTTTTAGTTAAGGCTCCGTCCCCCCTCCCTATTTCCAAAATTTATTAATCGTAAACTATGTATGACTTCTTTGGAAGCTTTACTACTGCAAAGCTCTCAAACAAGAAATTGGGGATTTTAATTCTTTTATAAGAGGGGGGAGGGGGGAAAAGGGGACAACGAAATTTCTTATTTTTTAACATATTTTCTCAACTTCGAACGCTAGATATGAAATGACTACAAAAAATTCGATTCTAATTTAATTGAGGACCATTACATTGTTTCAATAGCTTCCAAAAAGCCCTCTGCCCCTATTTTTTAAATTTTTACATTTTAAAAATTTTTGATCGTCACAACACGAAGCAACTTTTAAAATTTCGAATTTCAAGAAATGGGGGATTTTAATTCTTTTATGGGGGTGACAAGGGGACAACGAAATTTAATTTTTTTTTTAACGTATTTTCTCAATTTTGTACGCTAAATATGAAATGAAAAATTCGATTTTAATGGAATGGAGGGAGGGGGCGAAAGTATTACATTGTTCCAAAAGCTTTCTAAACCCCCTCCGCCCCACTCCCCCCAAATGTTTAAAGCACACAACTCGAAGCAACTTTTAAAATTTCGATTTTCAAGAAAGGGATGTTTTAATTATCTTGTGGAGCGAAAGGGGGCAACGAAATTTAATTATTTTTTTTTAATATTTCAAAATATCCTAAAAATGCGGAAAAATCCGTGTCTTAATTTGCCAACCCCCCAACTCCCTATTTTCAAAGTTCGATATTTTAAAAGTTATTGATCATAAATTATGCCCCCTTTTTGGGCTTCATGTTATGGTATAAACATGGAGGGGACAATAAAATGTCTTTTTGCGAACGAATCCTCAGAACTTTGAACGTTAGATATGAATTGAGTTTAAAAAAATCGATTTTAATGGAATGGGGGGCAACGAAAGTATTACATTCTTCCAAAAGCTTTCTAAACCCCCTCCGCCCAAAAAAAAAAATGTTTAAAGCACACAACTCGAAGCGACTTTTAAAATTTCGATTTTCAAGAAGAAGGCGTTTTAATTATCTTATGGAGGAAAAGGGGGCAACGAAATTTCGTTTCTCTTCCAAAAGAATATTTCAAAATATCCCAAAAAATGAGAAAAATCCATTTCTTAAATTACCAACCCCCCAACTCCCTATTTTCAAAGTTCGATAATTTAAAAGTTATTGATTATAAATTATGCCCCCTTTTTTTGGGCTTCAGGTTATGGTATAAAGGTGGAAGGGACAATAAAATGTCGTTTTTCTAACAAATCCTCAGAATTTTGAATGTTAGATATGAAATGAGTTTAAAAAAATCGATTTTAATGAAATGGGGGCAACGAAAGTATTACATTCTTCCAAAAGCTTTCTAAACCCCCTCCGCCCCAAAAAAAAATGTTTAAAGCACACAACTCGAAGCGACTTTTAAAATTTCGATTTTCAAGAAGAAGGCGTTTTAATTATCTTATGGAGGAAAAGGGGGCAACGAAATTTCGTTTCTCTTTCAAAAGAATATTTCAAAATATCCCAAAAAATGAGAAAAATCCATTTCTTAAATTACCAACCCCCCAACTCCCTATTTTCAAAGTTCGATATTTTAAAAGTTATTGATCATAAATTATGCCCCCTTTTTGGGCTTCATGTTATGGTATAAAGGTGGAGGGGACAATAAAATGTCTTTTTGCGAACGAATCTTCAGAACTTTGAACGTTAGATATGAAATGAGTTTAAAAAAATCGATTTTCATGGAATGGGGGGCAGCAAGTATCACATTCTTCCAAAAGCTTTCTAAACCCTTCCACCCCCATTTCCAAAATTTTAATATTAAAAAGAATGTTTAAAACACACAACTCGAAGAAAATTTCGATTTTCAACAAACGGGTATTTAATTATCTTAAGGAGGGAAAGGGGGCAACGATTTTTAATTTCTTTATTAAAATACATTTCAAAATATTCCAAAAAATGCTGAAAGATTCATTCCTTCACTTACCAACTCCCTATTTTCAAAGTTCGATATTTTAAAAATTATTGATTATAAATTAGGCCCCCTTTTTTTGGGGTTCATGTTATGCTAGAAAGGTGGAGGGGACAATAAAATATGTTGCTAACGAATCTTCAGAATTTTGAACGTTAGATATGAAAGGAGTTGAAAAAAATCGATTTTAATGGAATGGGGGGCAACGAAAGTATTACATTCTTCCAAAAGATTTCTACAGCCCCCCCTCCCCGATTTTCAAAATTTTAATATTAACAAAGATGTTTAAAGCACACAACTCGAAACGAATTCTAAAATTTCGATTATCAAGAAAAGGGCGTTTTAATTATCTTATGGAGGGAAAGGGGGTAACTAAATTTCGTTTCTCTTTCTGAAACAATACGGAAAAAAAAACCTCGAACATGAAGCAATGAAGGGGGCTTCAATTATGCTATGAAGGGCGCAATAAAATGTCGTTTTCTAACGAATTCTCAGAACTTTGAACGTTAGATATGAAATGAGTTTAAAAAAATCGATTTTAATGGAATCGGGGGGAGGGCGGGCTAAATTTCGTTTCTCTTTCAAAAGAATATTTCAATATATCTCAAAAAAATGCGGAAAAATTCATTTCTTAACTTACCAACCCTCTCCCCTCCTCCCCCAAGTTCCTATTCTCAATCTTCGATATTTTAAAAGTTATTGATCAGAAAGTATGCCCCCTTTTTGGCCTCTGAAACGATACGAGAAAAAGAAAGCCTCGTACAACATGAAGCAATGAAGGGGGGCTTCAATTATGCTATGAAGGGGGAAATAAAATGTCGTTTTCTAACGAATTCTCAGAACTTTAAACGTTAGATATGAAATGAGTTTAAAAAAATCGATTTTAATGGAATTAAAGCCAAAAGCCTCTCCGCCCCCCTATTTTTAAAATTTTAGTATTTTAAAAATTTTTTATCGTACACTATGCTGCAATTTGAAGGTGGCTTCAACTGTCTTATGGTGGTAGAGGACAGCAACGTTTTTCTAATATATTTCCTGAACTTTGACCGTTAGATATGAACGACAAAAATATTTTAAAATATCTCAAAAATCCATCCTTAACTTGTCCACCCCCTTTTATATTTCCAAAGCGAAATTTCAATTTACAAGATTCAAGCCTGTCGCTGCACAAGACCTTGATTAATAAATCGACAAAACTCGTTAAATAGTTTTAGCTTATTGTTAGTTCTTCCTTGACTTTATTATGACTCTCTGAAAGAGAACATTTTTCAGGAGAGGTGATAACTTAGTTAGAATAGAAGCACAACAAGATAACTGGGATAGATTATGGCTACTGTGTTTAAGGACCAAAATAAAAACAAATTCAACTAGAGTAGGGTGGATGAAGTACTGGCTGTATGGCGTTAAGGTCAAAACTGAAGGAAAATGTTGTGATAGGCTGCCAGAATCAAACGATGATTTAAAAAGATCTCCATTTAATATTCTAAGCTTTCGGTAATTCTTCTTCAGAGAAAAATTTTACGTGGAGACGACGTAAGTCTAGTGTTAGCATCGTCTTCTCCACGTAAAATTTAGAAAGCTTCCTTCCTTTTTGACAAATTCAACTCTTTGAGCAATTTCGACGTGATATTTTTACTCACCAATGTTTCTAAACTAAAGAAGACAACATCAAGATTAATTTTAATTCATTGACGACAACATGTTATGAAGACAGTGTTGTTCATAGGTAGGTACGACAGATGTGGTATCGTATTTTTATAGACATTATTTAAGAATATATAGATCAAAGTTGGAGCCCATAGTGTATTGTAGTTGTTGTATTAAGTTACTATTAATATCAAGTTACAGAATGTCATGTCAATGTGAATGTCAAGCTAGTTGCATTTTGACTAATATATTTTTGTGTATTATTTAACGTGTCTTAAATATACATAATAATAAACACAAAACATGGTGTCAGGTGTTAATGTTAATAGAGTGGAATAAACTGGAATAAATACAACCTTAGTAAAATAGTAAATCTATTTGATTTGATCTTTGCACGAGACTTGTCATCGTCGTGATTATTGACACATTAGTTGTTCAAAATGGAATTTAAAGTACCTCCTGCTCTTGAAGTAATTGATCCGGATAATTGGCCAAGGTTCAAACAGCAATTTAATATTTATATGAAGGCCACAGGAAAAATAGATTTAAAAGATGAAGAAACAAAAATTGCTATTTTGTTGAACATTATTGGAGATGCTGGTATTGATATATACAATACGTTCAAAAAAGAAGAACAAGAAAGGTTAGATACTGTTTTAGTAACCTTTGAAAATTATTTTACACCTAAGAAGAACTTGACCATGGAAACCTTCAAATTTAATAACTTGTATCAAAAGTCAGGAGATGTCATTGAAACATACATAACTGAGTTAAAGAAACAGGCTCAACGCTGTGAATTTAAGTGTGATAACTGTAGCACGTCATATGAGGAAAGAATGATTAAAGATAGGCTAATTATTGGAATTTATGACAAGAACACACAAGAACGTATACTTAGAGAAAATAATTTAACATTAAAAAAAATTGAAGATTACTGCAAAGCTATTGAATTAAGTAAAAAACACAAGAAAGTATTAAATCCTGAAGAAAATGTAGATATTGTTAAAAATCAGGTACCCGTACAAAAGAAAATACAGTGTAAATTCTGTGGTTATGAACATTATGTTAATAAATGTCCTGCATTTAATAAAACTTGTGCAGCTTGCCAAGGTCGCAACCATTTTGCCAAGGTATGTTTTAGAAAGAAAGATAACCGAATGAACAATAGCAGATATGAGAAAAAATCAGATGGAGGACAACGAAATAGAATTCATGAAGTGGAATTAGATGAAAGTGAAGCATCTGAAGAAATCTTTATTGATGAACAGAAAACTAGTAGTAATTCAAGAATTTGGACTCAAGAATTGAAAATAAATAATAAAAGTGTCACATTTAAGCTAGATACCGGAGCAGAATCAAGCGTACTTCCCATTGAAACATTGCGAAGTATTTGTTCCAATATCCAGGTGCAAGAAACTAATGTTACTATTGTTACATATGGTAATTTTAGATTAAAACCACTAGGTGTTGTATCTTTAGTATGTAGTAATGAGCATATGTCAAAGTGTGTAGATTTTATAGTAGTTAACTTAAAGACTCAACCAATTCTTGGTTTAAGAGATTGCACAAAATTGAATTTGATAGCTCGCGTCAATAACATAAGTGTGCTACCTGATTCTAAAGAGAAGGTTGTTAATCAATATCATGATGTATTTGATAATGGCTTAGGAACAATTCCAGGTACCTGTAAAATACATCTTGATCCTAATATACCTCCTGTAGTACAATATAGAAAGAAAATTCCTCTGGTACTTCATGAAAAATTAAAAGAATCACTTGATAATTTAGAAAAGAAACAGATAATTTCAAAAGTTGACCATCCAACTAAATGGGTAAATAATTTAATGATAGTTGAGAAACCAAATGGCTCTTTAAGGTTATGTCTTGATCCAAAGCCGTTAAACAAAGCTATACGCAGAGAACACTATGTAATACCAATATCAGAAGATATAATTTCACGATTGAAGGGTAAACGTTATTTTAGTGTCATTGATATGAAAGATGGATTTTGGCAGATTCAATTAGATGATGAAAGTTCAGAATATTGTACTTTTAATACACCTTTTGGTCGATACAAATTTAATCGCCTTCCGTTTGGCATCTCATCTGCCCCAGAAATATTTCAAAAGAGAAATGTCGAAATATTTGGTGATATACCGAACGTTGATATTTATTTTGATGACTTAATCGTGTCAGGAGACACTATGGAGGAGCATGATAGATGTTTAAAAGGGGTTTTAGATCAAGCAAGAAAATATGGAATTAAATTTAATAAAAGTAAATTTCAATACAGTTTAAAAGAAGTAAGATTTATAGGTCAAATAGTATCAGAAGCCGGTGTTAAGCCTGATACTAAAAATGTCAAAGCTATTGCTGAAATGAAAATTCCAGAAGATAAAAGTGATGTATTGCGCCTATTAGGCATGGCTAAATTTTTCACAAAATATATCCCTAACTTGTCTAAAATCACCAGTAATTTAAGAGAGTTAACAAAAAAGTCAACACAATGGGAATGGACTCCACAGCATCAAAAAGAATTTGAAAATCTTAAAGAAGCTGTGTGTAATGCTCCAACACTTCGAATCTATGATAATACAAAACCATTAATTATTCAAACTGATGCTTCATCAAAGGGTCTGGGTTGTTGTCTACTGCAAGAGAATAAACCCATCGCATTTGCTTCTAGAAGTTTGAATAAAAGTGAAGTAAGGTACGCACAAATTGAAAAAGAACTGTTAAGTATAGTATTTGCAATGGAAAAGTTTCATCATTTCGTATATGGCCAGCAAGTTACTATATATACTGATCATAAGCCATTAGTACCTATTTTTCATAAAGATCTAAATCGAGCAACTGTCCGACTTCAAAGAATGTTGTTGAAATTGTTAAGATATGATATAAATGTATGTAGCTGATACTTTATCTAGAGCATATCTTAATGAAATACCAGAAGATGACCAAGATATGCAACATGTCATACATACACTATCGCTATATTTACCTATTTCAGATGAGAAACGGAAGATATTTCAAAAGATGACCAATGAAGATCCTGTATTAAAATTGGTAAAAGAGTATCAATTATCACAATGGCCTGATAAAAAACGATTAGATCCTGAATTGCGTCATTATTATGCGCTTAAGGATGAAATATTTATATCAGACAATTTAATATTTTTAAATAAAAAAATAGTAGTACCCAAAATACTGCAACTAGAAATGATCAAGTTAGTGCATGAAGGGCACTTTGGTTTTCACAAATGCATATTGCGAGCAAGACAAATAATGTATTGGAAAAGTCTAACAAGTGATATTAAAAACTATATAGAACATTGTGAAATTTGTCAATTAAATCAACGGAGTAATTGTAAGGAAACCATTATAAATCATGCTATTCCAGATGGTCCATGGAAACATCTACATACTGATATATGTGACATAAACAATAAGAGTTATATAGTTCTTATAGATGCGTATTCCCATTGGATTGAAGCTGAAGAGCTTAAAAATAAAAGTGCTAGTGAAGTAATAAAATTTCTTAAACAATTGATATGTAGATATGGATCGCCAGATAAATTGTATTCTGATAACAATCCTTTCAACAGTGCACAGCTAACTGATTTTGCAAACACCTGGAATTTTCAGCTTAATTTCTCAAGTCCTCACTATCATCGCTCTAATGGGTTGGCTGAAAGAGCCGTCGGAATTTTTAAAGAAATATCTAAGAAAAACTATGACATCAACTTGGGATTAATGGACTATAGAAATACACCGTTACCACAAATAGGGTACTCTCCTTCGCAGTTGTTTTTAAATCGAATAATGAAGTCAAAGTTACCAGTAAACACAGATTTATTACAACCAAAGTTAATCAATTCCCAAAATGTTAATAAGGTAAAGAAAGAACTACTACAAAAGCAAAACGACACCTATAACAGGACAGCCAGGAATTTACCTTATCTACATGTTAATGATAACATTTTAATTCAGTGGAAACAGGGCTGGAAGAAAGGAAGAGTAATACAAAAATGCAATGACCGCTCATACATTGTAGAAGACCAAGAAGGAAACAGATATAGGAGAAATAGGATTTTTCTTAAGAAGACCAAATTAATCTTTGAACGAAAAACAAATTCAATGCTTTATGATGATTTTAACTTTAACAATCTTGAAGAATCTGAAACTTCAACTAATCCTGTCAGCTCTGCGGCAGCTGATTCTATATATCCTAAAAGAAAAGTCAAACTCCCTAGTAAATTAAAAGACTTTATTGTAGGATAAGGTTATATATGTAATAGTTTCGTTAAAAAAAAAGAAAGAACGTGTATTGTAGTTGTTGTATTAAGTTACTATTAATATCAAGTTACAGAATGTCATGTCAATGTGAATGTCAAGCTAGTTGCATTTTGACTAATATATTTTTGTGTATTATTTAACGTGTCTTAAATATACATAATAATAAACACAAAACACATAGAGGGCTAAAACTTTGAAACAACAACCTGAAACGACCCTCAAATATTTACACTAGAACTATTAAAATATGACGCCTTGATGTACATATTTTGACCTGAAAACTTTTCTAGAAATAACATAAAGAGAATTTTGCAATACATTTCGCTACCTACCAAAATATTTACCATCACAATTATCATCTCTTATTGATGTATTATTTTCCTCAAGAGCTGTGACGCAAACCTGCACCGTCCAAGAACGACAAGATAATGAGATAATGATATTTACTTTCGGTCGTAATAATCGAGATATAACTGAGTTTATTGATTAACTGTGTATGTACATATTATGTACATATGTACATAGATGTTTTGATGTCAATGCACATAATGAAAGGGAACTAAACAGGTAATAGATCAGATTAATTGAATGAAACGTTATCCTATAATCTGTTAATGATCAGATAATAAAATAATAAAATTTTGGTACACACTGTATAGGTTGTTTGCAACACATCTTACTTATATACAGGGTGATACACCTCGTAAATAGAACTATATTCAATTAAGGTTCACACAACACAACACGTGTTTCGTTCGTCGTAATTTGCAAATAAGGGTGGTAACCGTTAGTGATAGTTGTCGCTTTAATTGTGGTTTGTATCCGCGTTGCAAATTGTATAAAGCTTTGTTTCCCCATCTATTATAATAGCGTACTCGGGTTCAAATAAGTTCAGAACTCATTACAATGAAAACTGTCGGAAACGTCGTCGCTCCATGTAATTATATTGTTGAAAGTGTGGAAAGGAGATTTTCAACGGAACTATGTATACTCACACGACACGTAATTTACTAGAAGTCACGCCGTCGAAAAGTCCGTTCACGTACGCCAGCTGCGTCGCCTGTGATATGTGTCTGAAAACAGAAAGATGAAGACAAGCTGTTATCAGTTTATCAAAACAGGAAATACAAATACCTGCGTAAATAGAACAAACTTCCTGTTTGTATGAGGAGACGTAAATTTGTAATTTATTCTCTGACATATCAGTTCCGTTTTACTTTAAACAAACCGCGTTTGTATGTATACAGCAATTCCCCGGTTATTGCGGTTAATGCTGCCAGCAAAAACACCGCAATAACCGAAACCGCAATAATCGGGACTCATAATACATGTAAATTTGGTTAATGTTGCCAAAATGAACAAATAAAACATAGTAACATATGTGTATTGTACAATAACATATACCTTTGTAAGTTTATTAACAGTCGCCATTAACATAAATGAATTAGAGATAGTCCAGTTAGATGAAGCGTCTTATTTGTTTTTAAAATATTGTAAAATGCTTGTTTGCTTTAAACATTTTTTCTTCTCCTCATACATCACTTTATAACAAAAGACCGCTTTATCTATTTCACGTGAAACTCGCAAGGAACGTGCAAGATTCGGATCACCATCCATAATTTTCTGTTTGTAAAGCTCACCAATTCGAAAAATTTCTTCAAGTTCTTTTAGTGTAAATTCTTTCGTTTCTGCTTCTTTTTCGTCGTCCGTTTCTTGATTGTCGTAAGTACGGTCTTGTTCTAGGTGAATAAGGTCTTCAACTTCAAGTTCCTTATCATGCGACTGAAGCAACTCCTCAACACAGTCAGTATCTAAATCTGTGAAGCCTAAGTTTATTCCTAGATTATTAATTTCAGCAATTGTATCTTGGACTTCTGTTTCAACTTCATGGAAGTCGTTTGCACAATGTGGAAGAATATTTTTCCAAACAGCTCGCATATTCCTTGGTGTTACAAGATCCCAGGCTTCTTTTATATTCTGAAGAGCATCTCTTACATCGTAGTTTTTCCAAAATTGTGTTAAGTTAATTGCACCATCTCCCGTTGTTTTACTGATAGCCTGACTGAAAGTCCTGCGTAAATAATACGCTTTAAATGTTGAAATCACCCCTGATCCATTGGCTGCAATAATGACGTAGTATTCGGGGGTAAAAAGGCTACCTTCACATTTTCACACAAATCATTCAGTGATGTTGGGTGACCAGGCGCATTATCCAACAGAAGCAAAATGTTGAAGACAATATTTTTTTCCAGGCAATATTTTCGCACTACAATACAGAAGCAATTTGTAAACCAATCTTCAAATATCGTTTTGGTCACCCAGGCCTTTTGATTTGCACGCCAATGAACAGGGAGCGATTGTTTACTGTAACCTCGAAGTGCACGTGGGTTGAGTGATCTATAAACCAGCATTGGTTTAATTTTAAAATCACCGGCAGCATTACCGCCCAATATAAGTGTCATTCTATCCTTAGAAACTTTGAATCCAGGTTGAGATTTCTCATTTTTGGCTAAATACGTTTTATTCGGCATCTTTTTCCAATATAAACCGGTTTCATCCACATTGAAAATCTGTTCATCTTTATAACCGTTTTCCTCGATAATTTTTTTCAATTCGGCTGGATATTCTTGTGCTGCTACAGTATCCGCGCTTGCACTTTCTCCTTGCACATGGACATTATGGATACCCGATCTTTTTTTGAAGCGATCAAACCATCCAGAACTAGCAACAAATGTTTCTTCCTTTTCTTGATTTTCTCCTTTCTCCTTCAGACCTTCAAACAAACTTATTGCTTTTGCTTTGATTGCCATTAAGCTAATAGGAATTCTCTTTTGGTTGCAGTCCTCTATCCACACTAACAACAGGCGCTCCATTTCAATCATAAGAAGTGTTCTGTTTCTTGTCGTTTGAAAAGCAGTTGACGTAGACGCACCTCTGCCCTGCTTCTTATATTGATCTGCATGTTGAATTATATGGCGGATGGTTGATTCATTAATTTTTAAATCACGACTGATTTTAGCCTTTGTATCACCAGTTTCATGTTTAGTTATTATTGCTAGTTTTTCTTCTAATGTAATTACTTTGCGTTTTTTCTTCGAACTTCCAATTGCTTCTTCAGCTTTTCTATTCACACTCATTGTACAAGGAGTGGATACCATACGTATATGAATTATGTAAGCGAACTATTCTGCTTCGATACTGTAACACAACTAAACATCAAACAGCTGCCGTGTGATACTTATGCAACTTATGTACACTGCATGCATGATGATCACATGCGTTACGTTATCCACCACCAGTCAAAATATAACAATTTTGCTAACGTATGATTTTCAAATACCGCGATAACTCGAAGTTTGAAAGTGATAATCGAAATTATGGTCGCAAATTCTAAACCGCAATAAATCGAATATCGCAATATTCGAAACCGCAATAACCGAGGAATTGCTGTATTTCCTCTGTATATAGTTAAGTCGGCAGAAATAATCGTCTTAAATCTTAAACGGATTAAAAAAAGGGGGGAAAAATTCTGGAATTAAATTCGCGATTATCCCGTTGATAACCAACATAAACCGATAATCAAATTATCTCAGATTGAGTTTATTTTTTTGTGTGTGTGATAGTCGCGTTGGCGTTTTCCGAACGTGCGAAATTATTTCGTAGAAGTATCCGGTTTTGATTTCCCCTTTTTTATGATTGGTGAAACATTGTGGAATACTTACACTACGGTAAGATTCGGCATATCCCTGAAGGAACCACGTTCTATCGTACGTAAGGAATGTAGATTTATCAACATTCTGAAACAAAGGGAAAATTAGATTTATAAAATTGTATTTCCTTTTTACAGTAAAACTTCGATTAACCGTCACTCGTTTAACCTTCAGTTTTTGCTATCCGCTATTATGATGGAAATGGTTGAAAAACACAAACGTATTGTGTTAAGTTTAAACCAAGAACTTATCAAACGTTTGATGAAAGTAGCTGCTAGTATTGCCCTAATTTATGGTGTGGGAAGAACAATAACAGTTCAACGATATCAAACGCGATGCTGAAAAGATTGAACAACATATGTTAACAAATTTACCAACTCGATCGACTGGGTAAGGAGGAAAATCGCTCCAAGCCGCTGTTGGTGAAGTTTGTGACCAGAAACATCAAACAAGAAATTTATCGAAAGAAGAGTAAACTGAAGAGAACAAAAATTGTAATCAGGGAAGATCTCACCCATAACAACATCCAGTTAATGAAAGCTGTTAGGGACAAATTCAGCACAGTATGGACAAATAACTGCAGCATCTTTACCAAGGTACGCGGTAAAATCTATAAAATCAGTAGTCTTTCCGACATAAATAATATTAATGTAAAGATATAACTGCATGGGCCTACCTTTTCGTCTTGCATTTTACACTTGTGGTAACAGAACGATTTTATATTTTTCTTCTTTTTGTATGCACATTTTTGCTTTATCTCTGTATAAAAATACATACTTTTTCTTAGTATAAGAGCCATTGTTTTTGTTGTTTAGAAATTCATATTTGTAAATAAATATTTTTTGCTGTAATATAGTAGCATGGTATCTGCGATTTAATATATTTGATATATCAATTGTATAATCCGATATAAACATTTATAATGCTATGTACTTTGAGTTTGTATAATTTTTGTGCTTGCCTCTCGTAAAACATAGTTTTAATGATATGATTAAATTAGCTCATGTCAATGTCCGTTCTCTTACGGCTCATTTCATTGATTTAGCACAACTACTTTCTAATTTTGAATATGATATTTTAACAATAAGTGAATCCTGGTTGACGCCTGATATTGATACAACGGTCGTCGGTGTGGATGGTTATACATTTGTGCGTAAGGATCGTGACGCTCGAGGGGGTGGTGTTGGTATCTATCTAAAAACTAATATATTTCATACCATTCTGGAATCTTCCAACAGTATTGAGCAGTTGTGGTTATCTGTCGGTAGGGGTAGCAATGCCATTGTTTGTGGAGTGGTCTACAGACCACCTAACACTATGTTACATGCTTTTACAGATGAACTAGAAACCTCAATTACGGCCTTTCTTCCTATTTATAATAGAATTATCTGCACAGGTGACTTTAACGTCGATTTATTAAAACCTGATTCTGCGCCTTCTACCCATTTATTACAGGCATTTGAAACTTTCGGTTTCCATCAAATTATTACTCATCCAACGCGTGTTACCGAAACATCGGCGTCTCTTCTAGACCTAATTATTGTGTCTGACGCAGTGGTTGTAGAGGATGCTGATACACGCAACGTCGACTTCACGGATCATGATCTGGTTTGTTGTAATGTCGTTAATAACATTATCCCAAAGCAGGCTACAACAGTAACATGTCGCCAATTCAAATATTTTGATTTTGATGAATTCCAACAGCATTTGTTTTGCCTCCATTTAGACGACATATTTTACACCACAGACGTCAATGCTAAAGTGAACATCCTGTCTTCTCGTCTTGTAGAGCTATTTAACTTGCACGCTCCTTTGAAAACGTCGATTTTTCACAAACCTAAAGCTCCCTGGATAACTGATGTTATAAAAATAATGATGGCTACTAGAGATAAGGCCAAAGCTAAGTTTATGAGCTCAAAAAATTCACAAGACTGGGACTACTACAAAGAACTTAGAAACTTAACTAGACACGCTATTAATCGCGAGAAGAGAGCATATTTCGATTATTCTTATAAAAACAAAAATCCTAAAACCATTTGGAAAGAACTAAAATCAATTAATATCTCTACGAAAAGACCAATTGACATACCTATCGAGCTCCAGGATGTAAATGACATTAACAGATTTTTTGTAAATTCAATCTCAGGTCCGTCTGATCGAAACGACGATTTGGTCAAGTACTACCAAACCCACACAAAGAATAATATCGACAATGATTTTGCTTTCACATTGGTGGACGAGGAATTGGTAGCTAAGGTGCTGCATACATTATCCTCACGTTCCTGTGGATGTGATGGATTATCTATCAGAATGTTAAATCTATGCTCCCCTTTTATTCTCAGGTATATCACGCATATTATTAATAGCTGCATTCTCGAGAGCGCGTTTCCTATCGCCTGGAAAGAGGCAACCGTAATTCCTCTTCCAAAAAAACCATCGCCTCAACTTCTGTCTGACTTAAGGCCAATTAGTCTGCTATCTACACTATCAAAAATTTTCGAGAAAATTCTGAACATGCAACTAATACAACATCTCAATAATGCCAAAATATTGCCCATCTACCAATCTGGTTTCCGTTCTGGTCATAGTTGCGAGTCAGCTTTACTGAAGATCACCGATGATATCCTTACTGCATCGGATAAGGGGCTTTGTACTGTACTGGTAATGTTGGATTTCACCAAGGCTTTCGACACGATTGATCATAAACTAATGTCTGCCATTTTTCATTTCGCTGGTTTAAGCGACGGTGCTGGTAAACTTTTAAATAGTTTTCTTTCTGAAAGATTACAATCAGTAAAGTTAGGTGCTAACTTTTCTGAGAAAGTCTCCTTGCATTCAGGAGTTCCGCAAGGATCAATTCTCGCGCCCTTATTATTCTCATTGTACACTTGTAACCTATACGAATCTGTTAAAACTTGCACTATACATATGTATGCGGATGATACACAACTTTACCATTCATTCGTCAGAGATAACTGTGTTCTTGCCCTGGATAACGTACAGCGTGAACTCGATACCATTTCCCGTACTTGCTCACATCATTCTTTGCACATTAACTCCACAAAATCGGCAGTTATGTTTTTTGGTAACCAGCAGACTTGCGAGTTTTTGCGTTCGATCTCTTCACTGCAGATAAATGATACAATGCTGCCAGTTGTCACAGAAGCTAAAAGTCTTGGTTTAGTAATAGATCCCTCTTTCCGCTACAGGCAACAAGTGTCCAAATATATTCAACGGGCATACTGCAATCTCAAAATGCTTTACCAACATCGGTCTTACTTGTCTAAAGATATTAAAATAATGTTATGCAACAGTTTGGTTCTATCCCCCTTTACATATTGCTCCACTGTGTACGGTCCCTCAATTGATTCCAATGACCAAAAAAGAATTCAAAGGGTGCAGAACGCTTGCCTGAGGTACGTTTACAATGTTCGGAAGTATGATCACATAACGCACACTTTGGAATACTGTAAATGGTTAAATATGCGAAATCGTTACTTACTAAAAGCAGCTTGTATGTATCATTCGATCATTACCAGTAAAATTCCATGTTACTTATATGAAAAAATTTCCTTCCGCACGGATGTCCACAATATCAATGTTAGGTCACGAGGTTTAATTACACCACCATTTCATAAGACATCCTTGTTCGAGCGATCTTTCTCTTTCAATGTTTACAAGCTATACAACGCTCTTCCCTATTTAATGAAAAGGATGTCGTCGGCTGGTTTCAGAAATTCACTCTTTCATTATATTTACGAGAGACAAGTTACAAACTTATCTTTGCCTTAATGCTTGCCATTTGCTAATATGTAGATAAACATGTAATGCATACCTCTTTTATGTATGAGCAAAAATTATGTTTTGTTTAATTCTTTATTATCTTATTTTGTTGCTTTGGCAGTCACAGAATTTAGTTTTAAGGATAATTTTAGGCACAGTGAATCAACAAATTATAATTGAAAAATTATAATTGAATATTCTCATTCTTGTAATACAAGGTTAAGTGGAAGAATGGCAAGGGGTTGACCAACTTGCTAAACTTTACCTTGAGATTTTTCGTATAGCCCGCTTTTTCTTTTAGATGAATTGTAGATTAATTTATACTCTATGTTATATGCGATACGGAAATAAAACCTATTATTATTATTATTATTATTATTATTATTTATTAAAACCCAAAAATGACAAAATGCAGACAGCCACAACTCTAGAGGGAAGAATGGAAAACTTTACGCAAGATGAAGTAACAGAGTGGTTGGCATGTGACAAAGTGAATTGAGGCTTTCAAATTTTGGGCGATGATGAAATTTTTCTGGTACGACCACCAATGAAGAAAGAGAAATTGATGACGATGAAGGCTTAGTTCTTAACCTTAAAAAAACGTACAACTAGGCACTCAAAAGCAGAAACAATGTTATCAAAATGCATCGATTGGTTTGAAATGCAAAACGGATTCCACTTCGGCCACGATGGTGGCTAAATCTTCTATTTAGGACCAAATAAATGCAGGGGATTGATATTTAAAAAAACTGATTTGCCAATCTTTTGCTAATCTAATCCCCCGCACAAAACACATAATCGAATTTCTTCAATCAGGATCAATATCTTCTCCACAATCCATGAATACTACTTCTTCCATTTCTTCTTCAGAACTCGAGCTACTCTAACTGCACTTTCTTCTTGCTTCTTTTACAATATTGACTCTTGTATATTTATTTTTTTTTATATTCTTCTCCTTCCCCCTTACCTTTTCCCCTTTTTCTGCTTTTTATTTTTCTAGCCTCCCCCAATACCTATCGCCAGATTATTAGTCCTGTACCAGCGGCTACCTTGTTCCTCTTTCGTAACTGTGTAGTGTGCGTTTCATAGTAGTCAATAATAACTCAACAGTAATAGAATGTAGGCTTTCACGGCCATTGTTCCGTAAAGATGTATCTTTCGGATGTTGCCGTGGTCGTTGTAACAAACTTGACGTCTCGGAAGCGTCTTCGATGGTCCTTGTCAATCTGTATCCGTTTTCTCGACCGAAGTTGTTCGCGTTCTTCATTATTTCCAGGGATTCTCTCATTATCCGTGGGTAGTAGTGATAGCTTCTGGTTAGTATCTTCACGTCATTGTAGTCGATTACGTGACTGCTTCCGGTGTGGTAGTGTTCACTTACTGTAGATCTTCCAGTATTTCCCTGTTTGACATCTCTGCGATGCTCTTTAACTCTGCACTGTATACTGAGCTCGGTTAGTCCAATATACGATTTCCCTCACTCGCATTGCAGTTCGTAGATGCCTTTAGCTTGTAGTCTCGGTATGGAGTCTTTGTTGGATGGAAGCAGTTCTTTTATTTTCTTGACCGTGCTGAACATGACGTTGACGTTCTTCTTCTCCAAGGTTTTCTTCAGCCTGTCCGTGACTCCAGCAATATACGGCAGGTGTGCGTATCCTGCTGGCTTTAGTTCTGAGTCATCCTTCTGTTTCTCCGAATCTCCTGTGGTTTGTAGCCGTTCTTCTGGAGTGCACCTTTCACATGTTGAATTTCCTCGGTTTTGTTGGTAGCATCACTAATCATTTCCGCTCTATGTAGTAGTGTAGTGACCAGGGATCTTTTCTGTTGTGGATGATGATGTGAGGTTGCGTGTAGATATCGGTCCGTATGCGTCTTCTTGCGTTATACTCCATGTCCCAATTTTCCACTGTAGTTGCGTTTTACCAATACATCCAGAAAAGGTAAGCAGCCATTCTCTTCTAACTCCATCGTAATGTTGATGTTGGCATGTTATCTGTTGATGTGTTCCTTGAATGCGTGTAGATTGTCCATACCGTGAGGTCAGATCACGAATGTGTCGTCCACGTAGCGGTGCCAGCATTTCGGTTTCTTGTAGTCTCGGTATCGAGTCTTTGTTGGATGGAAGCAGTTCTTTTATTTTCTTGACCGTGCTGAACATGACGTTGACGTTTCTTCTTCTCCAGGGTTTTCCAGCAATATATGACAGGTGTGCGTATCCTGCTGGATTTAGTTCCGGATCATCCTTCTGTTTCGTTTTAGCTCCGGCTAATCACCGAATCTCCTGTGGTTTGTAGCCGTTCTTCTGCAGTTATAAAATAACTCAACAGGTTCAAGAGCTCTACGTGATGGTTCTTTCTATTCTCCATTGCATTTGCCCCGACTTGTTGAAGGTTGTTGTTAACAAGTGTTATACCTTGCTAAAGCTTTCGGATCGCTTTTTTGGAATTATTTCTGAAGCCGCGTTTTTCTAAGTTTGCTCAAGAAGTTTACATTCTTTGGAATTTTGGAATCCATATTTTTCCTTATTATTAAGCCACAAGTTTTAAAACGCAAACATGACTCATTTGCGGTCCCAATGTTGGTAGTAAGATTTTATCGAAATAAATACAAAATATATCGGCTTCTATCCAGCCATTAGCACTGGTCGTATAGGCTGTTCCAGGAAAGGAATTTTCATCAGACATGCACGAGCTCCACGCATTCTTCACCCCTAAAAAGGTATTAGAGGTGGTGCTGATGCAAACACGGCTGTTAAAACAGGTTGTGATCTCCCTGCTTCGTCCAGAAATTGTTCTCGAACCCAATAACTTTTGTCTCACGAGAATCGTACGACAGGGATTTATGTTATTGCATTTACTCAGCAGGAAAAGAAAAAGGAGTACAACGAATGCCTATTTACGAAAACGTATTTGTCATGGAGAGTGCCATCAACAGCCAAACATATTACCATTCGAAAAGCACTTCTTAGTGGATCTTCTTTTTACAATTATAAGCAGTATTTTTCTATAATTTTGATGAAGACTGTAGACGCAAATTACAAACTGTAAAATGTGGGTTCAATTGCTAGGTTTAGCGATGGAAATGTTTTTGCCAATTCTTCGTTAGGAAAAAATGCTAAATAATGGTTCCTTGCAATTTCCCGAACCAAAACTACTACCTGGACAAAATACAGAAACATCGAAGATGAAGCATTTCAGACGAAGAATCTGTTGATTGACAACGAATCGCAGTAGAAAGGAGACACTTCACAAATCAAAAATGTAACACTTCATCATCAGTATAATTTAATGCCTTGGCAATCTACTCCCACAATCATCATCCTTCAGTTTTATCCTGATGCAATCTTTGTGACTATAATATTAGGAAACCATTTCAATTAATTTTTCCAGCCAACTATGATGTGTATTGGAGAAGACTCTATTGATTTCATATTGAATCTGGCTTTTTAATGCTCAACTTGTGTCTTTTCTTGAAGTTAGGAAACCATTGATAACCAAGAATGTTATTTTTGAAAGGTACAATCGTTTTAGTGACCCTAGTTTTGTAACATTCAAGAAAGTCTAAAGAAAGAAATTTCTTGCGTTGATTAAACACTGTTTTTTGATGGGGAAAAATACTGTTGGGGACTCTTCACCAAGGAAATCAACTATTATACAGCCGACTGTTATAAAGTGTTGCCCAAAAATAACAAAAATGAGAATAGAGCGTTTATCAAATATCTCTGCAAGAAAGGTGCAAGTACTATGTGGATTTGCACCTTCATATCAGGTGGTAGAAAATTGGGAAAGAGATACATGAACGAGGTATTGATGCTGGGCGTACGAAAACTCTTTTTTGCTAAGAAACCATCAACGATGGTGCACATAGCATGTCACAGTCCTAAAATATAGACTAAACACAAGGAAATTCATAATTCAGACTAGTAGCTTGTCAATAGGTAGCATAGAAATTATTTTACATAAAGAGTGAGGTCTCTCAAACAGATGGATGTACGATGTGTACTGAAAATGTTGACGCCAAAACAAAAGGGTATTCAACAGGTCACTGCAGAGACGAATTCAGCCATCATTCCATTGATTGTTTTACCATTGCTCAAGTATGCGAATGCCTACCTACGCGGATCTCCGTCCTATAAATATTTTGCCAGGTATGAGTAAAGTGTTAGTAGTACTATATTTGGATCACTTTGGTGTACTCCCTTAGTTGCACTACTGCTATGTTGGATGTTACTAATAACATACTTCGAGCTCGTGATCAGAATCAACTTACTATACTTATTCTTTCGAATTTCAGCAAAGCTTTTGACACTCTTAACCATAATTTAGTGTTATCAATTTTACGCTACGTTGGGTTTGATGATCTGTCGATTGCTTTGTTGACTTCCTATTTACTTGGTAGGCGTCAATGTGTGCGTTTGGGTCAAGTATGTTTGGAGTTTCTGGAGACTAATAGAGATGTGCCGCAGGCGTCAAAACTCCTTCGTATTTATATAATACAATAGAATTTAAAACGGATGTCCATAATATAAATATTAGGCACAGGAACGTCATTCGACCTCCGGCACATAGCTCTGCCTTATTTGAGAGAAGTTCCAGTTTTTCCTTTTATCTCTTTAACCCGTTACCGTCAACCTTGAAAGTTGCCTCACCTTCTGTGTTTAGACATGCAGCCAGGGAGTTGTTGTTTGCGAAGCAATAGCATCATTACCTTTTTTTCTCTCTTTTTTGTGTTGTTTCATGCAGAATTTAGATCTAGGTTTATAATATTAAGCATTTCTGTTTCCTATTTTAATTCACATTTTTGTAGAGGTTTAGGTGGTGGAGCAGGGAACAATTCTTTGAATTGTTTGCTTGAATCCTCGCCTCTATAGATTTTTTTGAGCTTTCTTTACTTTATTTTCTGTTTTGTAACGGTTGAAAAGACGGGTTAAATAAAAGCCATTTATTATTATTATTATTGAGCAAGATCCTGAGCATTTCCCAGCAAGATTTGTTAGTGTGGATGAGACCTGGGTTCAACATTATGATCCTGAATCATAATGGTGCAGAGCATGGAATAGAGGCAGTACAAGACTTCACCACCCCTCGAAAGTTTCGTGCAACGACATCTGCAGGGAATAAAATTGCAACGACAATTTTTTGGGATGCCGAAGGAATTATCTTTATAGACTTTTTACTAGGGTGGTTAAGTTTTAAAACTGCGTTGTTCCATTAGAGAGAAAAAATAGGGAGAGCGGTGTTTCAATTGCCACAGTACACAAAGCAAGCTTCGAAAGTAAGTATTCTCCAAACTCAAAGAACACCTTCGTGGGATTCATTTTCGGGACGATGAGACGCTGATCATAGAGGTGAAGCAGTGGTTGATGTGTTATTTCACAACCGTGCGTTACCGGTTTCGCTTTCTTTGTTTCATTTTCACCCCAACTAATGTCAATAGCACTCTGATCCAATGAGAGTTTCACAGATTCTCAGGTGGGCGAATCACCTTCTATATCTTTGTTTTCAGACGTTCTCGTTGAAAGACATAGCGATATGTGTTTTAACGTTCATTTAAACGTCAATTTGTCCCACTGATTTTACGAAAATATGATCGTTGAAAGTTTAAATAAAAAATCGAAATCGTGTAGGGAATAATAACCTCATTTCCATACAGGGAAATTGTTAATTTTACACTCATATTCCGCTTCATTGTTCCGTATTAAATGAATACTTAATACACCTTGCATGTATGTAAATACATACATAACGAAGAGACGATAATAGAATGTGTTAATGTGTTTACCACCCACCCAAGTCTAACCTTAACCAAATAAGATATTTGTTAAGTGTAGTGTGAGTACGTAACGTCAAGCTATAACGAAGCTTCTTAGCCCGGCTACCAGCGACAAACAAGATCCTTCATGAATAATTAGGGGCGAGTAATTAGGGAAAAGCGACGCAAATTATATTCACACGTCGTCTTTAGTGCGACGTCACGCCTGTCCAAAAAGCGAAGAATGGATGAAAGGTGGAATTAACTCTGACAGGAGCCAAATCATTTCTACGCTGCTGTCATCTTCTTTTACTGCGACATAGTAAAAGCCGATTTACGATGAAGTTCCTCCTTCTTAGAAATAAAATTATATTGATTTATTGTTTTGATATATTTTTTTTTATAATCTATGGACTATGCATCTCCCTATCATGATCAAAGCGGTATTATTACAATAATAATAATTTTGTTCAGGTGACTTTAAACATTTTGATTGATTATAATTTCGTAAGTGTTGTGCGTATCTCACGTCTGATCTAATCCGGAAATTACTTCTCGATAAATTTGCCAATCTCAGGATGAAAAAAATACAAATTAAATTAAGTTTTATATTTCGGACGTTATTGTATCTTCTTCAGACCGTTTTATTACCGTCTGAAAAGAATCTGCGTAGACGCAGTTGAAACAAAAATAAAAAGCGTTTGTATCAATTTTTTCCTCGCCATTATACCGCTCAGATTATGACCGAAGATATAACGATAAAGTCTTTCGTGTACTTTAGGGCAGATAATGCGGAGATCTCCGATAATAATCGTAAATAATTTTAGTAGCTTCGGCAAAAAAAGACTTTAATATATATGTCGACGTGTAAAAAAAAAATCGACAATAAAATGGAGTGTTTTGCGATCACCTTTGTCTCTCTACTTTTTTTTTATCTTTCTCTCTTTATAACGTATAATAATAAGAGATTATTTAAAGCAGAAATCGCTGCAGACAATTTATATAGGTAGTTCTTCTTTCAGTTTTATTAGGGATGCTTAAAATAGTGATGCTGAGTTAGTTCGTATGGTGCTTGTTCGATTCTATTTTTGTGTTGTTATCCTAGAAGGTATTATGCATCTATACGCACGTATACAGGGTGTTTCGCGGTGACAGTTCACCCTTTCGAGACGGCATTCATTTAAGCAACTTATTCTTACTTTTATGTTATTATACATCACAGGGGATTGTAAATTATTGCTTTAAATATTCACCTTTCTCCAGATTATCCACCACATCATAAACAACCCTTGATACAGCCTGAACAGTCGAACGATGAGCACCAAAATCATATCTACTGATTTGTACCAAAAAGTAAATTCTTCTCAAAATAAACTGTAAATCTCTTCTTAATTAAAACCTTGAAAATTTTCCCAAAAACAGGAATAATTGAAATTGGGCGATATAGTTGTCAACATTATTTCTGTCCTCTTTTTTAAATATTGGGACCACTCTAGATGCATTAAAATATCCAGAAAAAAAAAACACTGACAACCACGCATTTATTAAATAGAAGCGTCAAAGGTTCAACAAAGTACTGCATACTATGTCTTAATGACGTTTGTGTTTTTATTACTTAAAATTGAATTAATTATTCAAATATTGTTTAAAAACCATAGGGTTCAATGATTCTGATATAGTCTGAGCCATCTTCACAAAATAATTATTAAACTCATCAGGGCTTATTTGAGACTCATAAGAATGTGTTTTGGTCTTATTGCACTCGTAATTAATCAAACGCCTACTATCTTTAGGTATGTTATTAGAAGCAGTCAAATAATGTGCATAAGCTTCTCTCTAATTAATTAATTCCCTGTAATTTCTTAAAAGTTTTTTATATAGTGCATCATCAGTGATCCCATTTATTAATAGTTTTTTATAGACTTTAATACATTTCTCATGTGTCTCAAATCATCATTATACCATTTCACCAGAACAATACTTTTTTTGATAGGTAACCTTTTTATATGGAAAATACAAATTAATATTAGATGATATAATTTCTATCAAGGAACTAGCAAAAAAAAATCAATGAACCTGTGTCATAGATCTGGGAGTAAATTATATTCCAATCATATTGATCCAAGCATTTCAAGAAATTACTCATACTGCTGCTTAAGTAACATCTTTGGTAGTTATAGGAAATATTAGGGGTTGGAGCTGGGGATTTTAAAGTCATGACTATAGTTTTGTGGTCCGATAAACAGGGCTCAGAAGTCCCGGTTTTATAGAAATCTTCATCGATATTTAATAGTATATTATCAAGGCATGTCCTACTACGAGGGAGCGTTTTTATATTCGCGGAATGGAGGATAAGGGGTGGAAATAAACAACAACAAATTATTTTTCTTTTTCAATACTGTCTCCTTGACTTCATCATCGGCAGTAAATTTTTTACCCCGCAGCTCTTTTTTCATTTTCGGAAACAGATAATAATCACTCGGGGCCAGGTCTGGGCTGTAGGGTGGGTGATTCACAATTTCGAAGCCCACCTTATGCAGGGCAGCTAACGCAACGCGGCTCTTGTGGACGGACGCGTTGTCGTGCAAAAGCAGCACACCTTTCGTCAATTTTCCCCGTCTTTTCTCTTTAATGGCTTCTTTTAGTCGCTCTAATATTGAAGCGTAATATTCTCCGGTTATAGAAACACCTTTATCTTTATAATCAATCAACAATATTCCTTCCGAGTCCCAAAATACCGTTGCCATGAGTTTCCCAGCTGATTGTGACACTTTAAATTTCTTGGGAGGTGCTGTGCCCTTTTTATGCCACTGCATGGAGTCTTGTTTGGACTCAGGTTCATAATGATGAACCCAAGTTTCGTCTCCAGTAACTCAAATACACCATCCTTGTCTTCATTACAGAGGTCCAAAAATGCACGCGAACACTCTACGCGCTGTTGTTTTTGCGGCGGCGTGAGCATTCTCGGCGCCCATCTTGCGCTGACCTTAGACATGCCGAGATGATCGTGTAGGATTTTAAAAATTGTTGTATCGGATACTCCAACCATTTCTGCGAGTTGTTTCTTCTTTAGTCGAGCATCTTCGAGTACAATTTTTTCAACTTTTTGGATAAGTGCTGGCGTGGTCACCTCAATGCTCCTGCCCGGCCTCGGGTCGTCTTCAAGGGATTCCATTCCTTGTTTAAATAAACTATGCCACTTGTACACCATGGTTTTTCCTGGACAAGAGTCGCCGTAAACCAATGACATCTCATTCATTATGGTCGCGACTGATTTTCCTTGCCTGGTAAGGAACTTTATAACGGCACGATATTCGATTTTTTCCATATTTCACTTTTCACTCCTGATTATGTTACTTGGTTGACGATAGCTCAAAGACTAACTGTCTAATAACAATGAAACTTCGTATTTATACTAATTATGAGTCGCTTCACAGGCCACGCCCTCAATGCGCCTAATCACCCCCCTACAACCCGCTCATAGGTCTAGTAATCTCAATAATTGAGAAATACTAGATGTCATCAAAAAATCTACACTGAAATCTCCCACTACAATAATATTCTTATATTTACCTGAAACGAATGCCAAAAGTCGTTCAAATTTATCGATAAAAGTTGAAAAACTTCCATTGCCCGATCTATATAAACATACCACAAAATTCGGCATCGAGTTCCTCATTAAACGCTTCCAAATTCCTTACATTAACTTCAACGTTATGTTTAGAAAAAATACAGACACTCCCATGCGAAATATTCTTCCTGCCGTAATAACTAGACAATCTGAAATTCACCAAGTTTAACCTTTCAATACCACCAGTCCTGTAAAGTGGTCTCGACGACGATGTGGAATCCTCCATTTTGACTACGAATTTTCGATAGGACGAGCTCGTCTTGGAGGCAGCTAAGGATGATTGATTCGGCGATTTTAGAGATATTTGACAGGAGAGAGATGGAGAACGGCATTGATGATAAGAACCAGAATTTTATGATAGTCTCATAATCGCGCTATTAGTAATGGAGTCTCGGACTGGAGCTTTTCCCAATTTTCGAGTCTTAACAAACTTTGAATTTGGCCAAGCGTAACCTTCTGAAGACTTTCCCCCTTGAGGTGAGGGAGGCCATCCACCATCAATTGCCTGTTGCGTTTAAGGGTCTTTGCAAGCTTTTTCATATCTGCGAAGTGTAGCTGTTGTTGATCCTTCCAAAAATAACTCTTCAGCTAATTGTATGTACAACTAATTGTATGAAAGGGAGTTTCTTCCTGTTTACTTCATTGTATTTATAGCAGACATTAAGAGGCTAACGTAGTTATCTTTTCAGTGCTGTCCCCCATACCACACACCACTTGCAACCATTAGAGATGTCAGTTAATGATCCGTTAAGTAAATATTTTAGAAATGAAATTGATGAATGGTGTAAAAATCTCATCTAAGTCAAAGAAGATTACATTAGAACAGTTTGAGCTCCCCCTTTATTTGTCTTGGATTCGTCTAGGTACCAAACAAGCGATCCATTTTCGAATTTCGATCCACAACAGCTCCATTGCAGACAGCTCAGAAGTAGCACCCTAAATGATCGTTTCTGCTATATTTAGTTGGACACTCAAGGTATCAGTTGGCTTGTTTAGGGCTTTCAGAAACTTCCAACACAAATTCAGCTTCAATTTGTTTTGGCTGTTGATGGATGACCAGGATTGCAGACTGTTCTAGAAAATTTTCTGGACAATCTACATTTAAACGTATTAGAAGCAAATGCTTTGGTCAACTTAATGGAGTCCCAATCTTGCGTAACAATAAGAATTGAAATTGACGGTTGGATCACCAGATCTCACACCTCTCTGGACTTCTAACTTCGGGAACACGTCAAAGGACTTGTTTATGAGACGTTGGCTGGTAGACACAATGGAGTCCTAAATCTTGCACCACAAGAGTATATCAAGAAGTTGATTAGACGGTTAGATCCTTGGATTAGGACATGTAGATATCCAAATCTCACACCTGGACTTCTAACTTCGAGGACGCATCAAAGGCCATGTTTATGAAACGCTGGCTGATAGACTCGAATGAAGAGCAAGAAGAACGCAGGAACTACTTACTGGTGTGGGGAAAATCGACTTCCCACACGCAAATTTTCAACCGGAAGATGACTTTTTTCGAAAAATTAAATTTTCATGATAACGTCATTTAAACTTCATTTAGCAATCATTACTTACACTTCACTTAGGGTCTCCCTGTACGGGTCCAGGTCATTCCTGTTGATAACTTCTATATCGCTGTCGGTGATGAGCAATCTAACGAGGCTGTGCGTCAAATTCGCCGGTATGTTGAGATTACTACCGGAACATTTGCATTCCACTTCGATCGTAGCGTGATAGGCGATCTCGTGACAAGTGCACGGCGTCGACGGATCCATCTGCCGTGATAAATCCCTGGGGACGATTAGCGGGACGAAAGTTGGGAAAATATCGCTGCAGGATGTGTAACCGATATGGACCGATATGAGTACAACCAGCGAAAGCGATATGAAGATATTCATTCTCTGAAATTAGAAAGAAAAATTTAATTAGTCTAATTTATTGTTTCTACTTATATTAAAACGAATGAGAAGCATGAGCAACGATGAAGGTTTGATCAAAAAATTCAATTTGCTACCAACCTCACAAGTTTGTAAAAGCGTTGCAACCGCAAACATCGAAACATAACTCGCTGAAAATGTCCCCAAACTAACGCAAACTGATATTAATGAGGTACAGGGGACTTAATTAAATCAACAACTACTTAAACAATTTGGCTGAACCCTGTATAATTTATTTATTTACTAATTTTTATGTATTAGGATCTTCACGTTCGGTATATAGGTCACGTTTTAGTCGTAAAATTCCATTAAGTGTTGTGTTTATATAATATTGCGCACGTGTATGTGTGTGTACACAAACTCGCTTGGAATAATCGAAAGAGCTTGAATGGCTGCGTTTTTTTTTTGTCTAATTATAATCAACGGACGGATGGTCCGTGGAAGCTGAGAAACGAACGAAAGATCTATAGTTTTATGAGTTCGTAAAGACGTCCTTCTAAGACGTCGTAAACGTTTTAATCCGTTTTATTAAGTATGAGGTTGCTCCAGTATCGTTTGGGGATTCATATAACATTACAACGCGAACTATGTTACAAGGTGTCGTTGAAATTACGTATACAGGATACCCAATTAGTACGAGGAAGTCTAATATTTTTATTGATAAGAGAGATAATTTGATGATCTATTAGATAGTCTTGTGCTATCTGGGTTAGAATAAAGCGCACTTTCATTTTAAAAGTTTTTTTTTATCTTCAACAGGTATCGAGACACCGACCGACACCGCACTATTGAAACACCCTGTATATCGCTCACTTTCTCTAGAATAGAACGTTATTTAATCTTTCTATTTACTTTAAAATACCCCACACACAATAACATTTTAACGACCTAAGGTCGACAAACTCAGTTCAGTTGACCGTCGACAACGGTAGAGGTAACATCTATAGAGACGGTTGTGTTATTTTGCATCGGACGAATTGAATTCTTGTTGGGAATCGTTTCTCGTGAAATTACGAATGGAAGTTATCGAAAGATGGGTTGTGTTGTTCCTTCTCCCCCGATACAAGGAAGAAGGGGTATTAATGGAGATGATGGCTGCGGTGTAACAGTAGGAACTATCTAATATGAACGCTAGTTCGAACTCAAATTTTGCTTTGATGCAACGAGGTGTACGTTAGTGCGAGTTGTCCCTCTACAGCTCTTGGGTTCGTCAGATTCTCTCTTTTTGTGTTGACACTCGGATTCTGTCCGGGTGGGTGCTCTAATGGCATAGTTCCGCTGGCGCCACATACCCTCGTGAGGGTCTATCAAACGATTAGAGAGGTTTGACGTCCGTGAGAGTCTCAATCTAATTTATATCCCGTTTGGGCTAATTAATGGCCCCAGAATGCCGAAATAAGCGTTCATATTAGAACTGTTCTTATTGTTGATGGTTTGGTAGGTCGTTTCCGATAGAAGGTTGGGGTATTGCGTTGAATGTTGGTCCACGTCTTGAGATAGAGGTTAAGCTACTTAAGGAGATATTTGTCTTACTATTGATCGTTTGGTTATTGTGTTGCATGTTGGTCCACTTCTTGACATAAATGTTAAGCTACTTAAGCAGATCTCTGTTTTACTGTTGATGGTTTGGTACGTCGGTTGATATCGAAGGTTTGGGTATTGCATTGAATGTTGGTCCACGTCTTGAGATAAGTGTTAAGCTACTTAAAGAAATCTTTGTGTTACTGTTGACGGTTTGGTTGGTCGGTTCCTATAGAAAGTTTGGGTATTGCGTTAAATGAAGGAACTACCTAATATGAACGCTAGTTCGAATTCAAATTTTGCTTTGATGCAACGAGGTGTACGTTAGTGCGAGTTGTCCCTCTACAGCTCTTGTGTTCATCAAATTCTCTCTCTTTGTATTGACACTTGGATTCTGTCCGGGTGGGTGCTCTAATGGCATAGTTCCGCTGACGCCACATACCCTCGTGAGGGTCTATCAATCGATTAGAGAGGTTTGACGTCCGTGAGAGTCTCAAAAGGGACAGTCTCAATTTAATTTATATCCCGTTTGGGCTAATTAATGGTCCCAGAATGCAAAAAAAGCGTTCATATTAGAACTGTTCTTATTGTTGATGGTTTGATAGATCGGTTCATATCGAAGGTTTGGGTATTGCATTGAATGTTAGTCCACGTCTTGAGATAAGTATTAAGCTAGTGAAGGAGATCTTTGTCTTATTGCTGATGGTTTGGTAAGTCGTTTCGTGTTGACTACTGGTCGGAATGGTATGTTATATCTACTACCGTCTTGCAAACGAGCAGATATTTTGGTCGCATACTGTGATTTGTCCGCGATGACAGCTACGTTTGTTTCGTCTGCGTTCTTGCTGTTGATGCTTCGGTAGATGGATCTCTACAGAAGATTCAAGCTTGCGACAAATTGTCAACATCCTACGCAAATGCATCTTAATTTTAAACTACTTTCTTATAGGTATGTAATAGTAGAATCTATCGATTTTAACTTGATTGCAATGAAGTTAGCTAACGCTAAGTTTCATTTTCAACAACATAATTCTCCAGACAAATCGATATATTCTACTAATTTTTTCTTTTTGTCAAATTTAACAATAGGATCTACCTGACATGAACGCTAGTTCAAACTCAAATTTTGTTTCGATGCAACGAGGTATACTTTAGTGCGAGTTGTACCTCTACACCTCTCGTATTCGTCAGATTCTCTCTTTTTGTGTTGACACTCGGATTCTGTCCGGGTGGGTGCTCTAATGGCATAGTTCCGCTGACGCCACATACCCTCGTGAGGGTCTATCAACCGATTAGAGAGGTTTGACGTCTATGAGAATCTCAAGAGGTCAGTCTCAATCTAATTTATATCTCGTTGGGATTAATTAATGGCTGCAGAAAGCCAAAAAATGCGTTCATTTTGGTAGATATTGAGAATGCAGTTTTTGTAGTAATCGTTAGCTTAGCTGTAAAAATACTTACAAATACTAAAAGTGTAGTTTGTTTTCGATTACATTAATAAAGGATCGATAATTTTCAATATGTATCCACTCACTTTACAACCTAACCTCAACGTTGCAAATTATCTGAAGGCGCCATAAACTACACACATAAAACAGATACAGTGTTGTATTTCCCAATTATCGTCACTATTATTACTTTCACGTGCTCGACATTAGATACTTTAAAAGATAAATAATCGAAAATAAATATTGAGAATCCGTTTCTTTTAATCCATACTATATACCTACCTATATGCAATGCAGTTTATCATATTTTTTTTAGAAAAGAAAGCAATAAAACATACCTAATGTAAAAGAAACCAGACGCTGTTAAGCGGTGTAGGTACTTAAAATATAACGTTGTAATATAAAAATATCTTCTTTATTGTTAACAACGCAGATAATTTCGTTACAAAACAGATGATTTCAAATTCTTCTGCTTTGAGAAAAACACGATTGTTATTGTTATGTTATGCGATTAAAAGAAGTATCTGCGCTCACTCTTTACTGTGTATATAGCGACAATTGTAAATAAATGCAAACGCGGATGAAATGTAATGGAATTCGTTTCGACCCTCTTGACAATAGATGAAAGTCCGATAACAATTAGAATTAAATTAACGGGAAATGGGAATTTATTCGGAAACTGATCGGGGTCTGCTTCACTTACATAGGTACATAGGTACAGATCGATACTCTTTAAATGGAAGTTAGTTTTATTTGAGATGGAACCTTCCGTATCTAATTAATTTTTTATTACCACTGAAATCTGAACTGTTCTTTTTTCTTCCCCTCTTCTTTTTTTTTATCTTGAGGAGGGAGCGTTTATTAAAAGTTTTAAACGGGTAATAAAGTTTTGCGTCGTCGAAAAACTCGTCAATACCTGTCTCTTTCTGCTGTAGAAATTCGATTAAAGGATATCTGCATATAGATTCTATAGATATCGTTTTCCTTTCGAGGATCTTCAACGAGGTAATTGGAAAACTTAACACATTGCGTTTGTATACCCTTTAGCCTTCTTGTTTCTTAATGAGAGCAGTCCAATCCGGTAGCGCGACTGGATATGTGAAACGGACTGCTGAGGTGGTCGCTGGATCTTGTTAAAGTTAAAAGTAATCCAGAAGACGCCGCCGACCATTCCCACAATTCTTCAACAATAGTTGCACTAGCAGAAAAGTTAAGGTTTGAAAGCAACTTAGTTAGTTGGGAGCTGACTTTAAACGCAGTTTAAAACTTGGGCAAAACCCGCTCTTAACCAACCAACTACTT
Source organism: Holotrichia oblita (assembly GCA_023690525.1). Taxonomy (NCBI): domain Eukaryota; kingdom Metazoa; phylum Arthropoda; class Insecta; order Coleoptera; family Scarabaeidae; genus Holotrichia; species Holotrichia oblita. The sequence goes on along the minus strand of CM043016.1, from coordinate 186,244,035 downwards.
TCTTAGTTGTTATGAGGGCATCCGGGTTTAATAAGCAACAAAAAAAGGTCTTGAGGAATGAATATCAGCGTAGGTTTTATTTAATAAGGGAAATTAAAAACGAAGGGATGAAGAAAGAGGAAAAATAGGAACAAGAAAAGAGTCAATTAAAAGATAGAATTGAAAAATTAGAAAACAAGATAGAAAAAGATGAGAAACAGAAAAGGAAAAACAATAAGAGAGAACCCAGTAAAAAAGGGAGTGGAAGAGTTCCTAAAGGATAAACTCCAGATACAGGCCAAAGTAACGAAAGCACGTATAATCAACAATGATAGAGATTTCCAGATAATAAGAGCAGAGGTAGAAACGTTCGAAAAGAAGCAAGAAATAATGAAAACAAAGAATAAATTAAAAGATACGAAAATATACATAGAAAACGACTTAACAATAGAAGAGAGAATCATCCAAAGGGAAATTAGAAGTATAGCAAGAGAAGAAAGAGGAATGAAAAACGGTAAAAATAGGATACCAGAAAATAATAATAAACGGGGAAGTATACAGATGGAGTAAAGAGGTAGCAGGTGTCAAAACAGAGGAAGAAACAGGTGATAATGGAGCAGGGAGAACGACCAATATACAGCGAAAATGGACAATGTACACGGATAATAGATTAAAAATGGAAAAAATTAAAATAAGAAAAAAGAGCAAGAAAACCTGGACGAAAAGAAAAAACATAATAAGAATAAGATAAGGAATAGCAGAGAAGAAAGAATAGAAGAGAGGGAGAACCAACATAAAAAAAAACAGACATAAAGATAAAACACAAAGAAAAAGAAAGCGTGAAATGTAAGGAAGAGGAAATCGTAGAAGAAATGATAAAATATAAAGTAGAAATCGTAGGTATTACAGAAACAAAGAAGGAAGGTAAGGGCACAATAAGACTCCACAAGGGATATTGGATGATATGGTCAGGAGTAGATGAAAAAGAATGGGCCAAAGCAGGAGTGGGATTAATACTAGCACCAAATAGAATAAAAGATATAATAAAAGAGAACTATACTAATGAAAGAATAATGAGTGTGACACATGAGAGAAAAGATGTCAAAGTAACCAGAGGAGCGAAAATCGGAAGTGATCATTATCTACTAAGAATGGAATTAAAAATGCCAAAACAGAACAAACAAGATAAAAGAAGAAAACAAGTTAAAGAGAAGATAAAAAGCTATACACTAAGAGAAAATGATATAATAAAGAAATATCAAGAAATAATAACCAAGAAATTAAAAGAAAGTAAGGAAGGGGAAATACCAGAAGAGAAATGGACAAGATTCAAGGAAACAATACAAACAAAAGAGAGCAGAAGCAAATGAACAAGAACTTCAGGGAAAATCAGAAACTATTTTATGGAACGCTAAAAAAATTCCGAAATAAAAAAGACTACCTACTCAATGCAGAATATAAAAGACAAAAAGGGAATAATCGAAGAAGACAAAATAATGGAGAGATGGAAAGAATTACGTAAAAGAGAGGGAGAATCAAAAATGGAAGTAACAAAAATAGACGAGGAAGATCAAAGAGATAAGAACAAACAGGAAACAAAACAAATCACAGAAGAATCATTAAAGAAGCGATAGCGAAATTAAAAATGGCGAAAGTCCCCGGAAAAGATGAGATAACTAAATTAAATTTCAACATTGTCTTGTCTCTATACAGGGTGATTGGTGAGAATGGTGAGAATTAAAAGTATTATACAAACGGATCGGAATTTTAAAACAAAATTTTGCAGTTGGATATGGTTGAATATGAACTATCACATGAAAATATTTTTGAATAAATATCACTTCCGGTTAACCGGAAGTGGGCATCAACTTCGATTTTTTAAATAGCATGCTATAAAATAAATTACAAATTCAGCTTCTATGATAAATTTTACACATATTTCGTGTATCATACCCTATACCTAAATACCATTCCTTCTGAGTTATTCGCAATTAAAGAAAAAAAGTGACAGATACCGATCTCACTTTATAGTGATATTACGTCACGTAGGAGTAAATGAGGCGAATGAAATTTTGCAAACGCACAGCTTATATTATGTAGTTATACAGTATTTGAAGTTTTTTTCTGTAACATTATACAGGGTGTTTAAAAACTTAGTTGCTTATAAATAAGTTCAATCCGCGGAAAGTAGATTTTCTTAAATGGAAAAGTATATATTTCATTAGATATTACGATTCTACAAAATATTCTCTTTGAATCCGTATTAGGTGTTCCTATACCTAAAATGTAAGGTTAATAAGTTATAACGATTTAATTAACCTCTGTACCTGAAATGCTCAAATATGTCAATTTACAGAAGCAAGTGTGCTTAGCTCATTTGTTTTACATACTTACTTGTCACTTATTTTGACGTCTGTCATTTTAGTTAGTTGTTCACGCGTACACTGTGAGAAATGGATCTGCACCAGTACTATAATTAGGATAAACAGTAAAGTAAAACCCAACGTGTAACAATATCAGTAAAAAATTTAGATTATAATTAACATAAAGTAAATCTACGTCAAATGTCTAAATAATTAGTAATAAATTAAAAAGATAATAAAAAGGTATGAAAGATACCTACAGTAGCAAATTATAAGAACAACAATAATAATAACACAAATAAATAAGTTATCTAAATGGTTCGACATGACAACCGTTTCAATTGAGGCATTCTATATTCGGAGACGTATTCCTATAATTCTTGCTAATCATCTGGTGTTATTTGCTTAAAGGATCTCTTATTCCTATAATTCAATGGGAAGAATTTTCGCAAATACGATTAACAAAATGACAGACGCCAAAATAAGTGGCAAGTGAGTATGTAAAACAAATGAGCTAAGCACACTTGCTTCTGTAAATTGACATATTTGAGCATTTTAGGTACGGAGGTTAATTAAATCGTTATAACTTATTAACCTTACATTCTAGGTATAGAAACACCTAATACGGATTCAAGGAAAATATTTTGTAGAATCATAATATCTAATAAAATATATACCTTTCCATTTAAGAAAATCTACTTTCCCCGGATTGAACTTATTTATAAGCAACTAAGTTTTTAAACACCCTGTATAGTGTTACAGAGAAGAACTTCAAATTTTGTGCAACTCAGTACACAATATCAGCTGTGCGTAAGCAAAATTTCATTCGTCTCTTTTACTCCTACGTGAGGTAATATCACTATAAAGTAAGATCGGTAACTGTCACTTTTTTTCTTTAATTGCGAATAACTCAGAAGGAATGGTATTTAGGTATAGGGTATGGTGCATGAAATATGTGTAAAATTTATCATAGAAGCTGAATTTGTAATTTATTTTATAGCATGCTATTTAAAAAATCGAAGTTGATGCCCACTTCCGGTTAACCGGAAGTGATATTTATTCAAAAATATTTTCATGTGATAGTTCATATTTAACCATATCCAACTGCAAAATTTTGTTTTAAAATTCCTATCCCTCTGTGTAATACTCTTAATAGGCCATTCTCACCAATCACCCTGTATAGAGTGCCCTAGCTGACGCGGTTTCTTTGATAATTTGTTTATTTTACGGTATAGAGAAAAAAGTTTCAAATAAAACTTGTCCCTATTTATACGATGCATAGCTAGAAAATATTTTCAAATATACAGGGTGTCCCAATTATAGAAAAAGCGTATGTATGACCTATATGCTTTTGTTTTCAAAAATTTTGCAATTGCAGGGCTCTCGTTAATGAGTTGTAGGAACAAAAGTAAAAAAGGTAGAAAATTTTGGTTTGCGCAAATTGATAAGTCTTGAATTGCTTTATCATTTCCAATATTAACATATACGGATCCTTTGGAAACATTTAAATGCCAATTACTCGGTTTTTTTAATGGGACATCCTATATCTGTTTACATGGTTGGATGTAAAATTAAATTCTCTTTCTTTTGATATAAGAACCGTTTTAGAGAAAAATGTATATTTCTTCTGCTACTGTCGACGCAGACCACTTCAATTTGCACAAAGTAGGCTACGTAACAATAATATTATGACAGATGTATTTAATAATCATTTATACCATTTATAATAATTATACACTAGTAATAAGCTCAATTTAAATTTGTATTGTAAGCAATTTTAACAGAAGAGGACCTTTCAACCAATAACAACATAGAAAACGCAACAAGAAAAGTTTTAAAAAGACAAGGAAATGCGTGAACTAGGAAATGGACATTATAAATGTAGTGTTATTAAATTAATTAATTTATTTTTCGAAATGTCTTCCGTTTTGGTCGAAACAATTACGAACACGTTTTTTAAATGATTGTTCAACATTTCTCAGCATGATTGGGCTGATTTCTTGACACGCCAAGATAATTCGCTGACACATATAGCTTCTCAGCTGAATTTTGTCACAAAATAGAAAGTAATTACATTTTTTATAAAAGGATTGAGAACAAATGTTTTTATCCTTACAAATTGCTTTATAATACAAATTTAAATTAAGGTTATTAATTGTGTATAATTATAAATGATATAAATTTTTATTAAACATATCTGTCATAATATTATTGGTACGTAGCCTACTTTGTGCAAATTGAAGTGGTCTGTTTCGACAGTAGCAGAAGAAATATACATTTTTCTCTAAAACGGTTGAAGATAAATGGGGACATTCTGATATCGACAGAAAGAGAATTTAATTTTACATCCAACCCTTTAAACAGATATAGGGTGTCCCATTTAAAAAAAAAGAGTTATTGGCATTTAAATGTTTCCAAATGTTGGCGCCAGTAACTGTATGCCAACAAAAGGATCCGTACATGTTAATATTGGAAATAGTAAAGCAATTTAGGACGTATCAATTTGCGCAAACCAAAATTTTCTACATTTTTTAATTTTGATCCTACAGCTCATTAACGAGAGCGCTGCAATTGCAAAATTTTTAATAAAATATTTATTTTCTCGAAAACAAAAGCACATAGGTCTAGGAAGATGTTAATAAAAGTTACTTAAAATATCATGTAGAATCTAAAAAATATATAATATATAGGGTGATCCATTTAAAATAATAAAATTACATACGCTTTTTCTATAATTGGGACATCCTGTATATTTTTAAATATTTTCTAGCTGTGCGTACTTTAAATAGAAACAACTTTTATTTGAAACTTTCTTCTCTATACTGTAAAATAAACAAGTAATCAAAGAAACCGCGTCAGCTGGGACATCCTGTATATATGAACTTATGATTTTCTTCAAAAAAAAAACGAGAACTCTTTCACGAGAAACAGCGAGATTAATAGATTATCTAATAAGATAAAGCAAATAAAATCTTTGGTGGAGTTTAAAACCGAAATTAAAGACAGCAGAACTGATCTTGTTGTGGTTCCTAATTCAACTAAATGCAATGATTTGAACTGAACTAATGCAGGACAATGCAAAGCCTACCGTCAGCATCATTAGACATTTTTTTTTTACAAGAACGTGAAATTTAGGTCATGGAATGGTCATGGAATCTGCTTGACCGATAAAGGTAGACACCAGGCTATCTTGGATATTTCCAAAACAGAACCATCATTACTTTATCATTTTTCTACAAAGAGAAATTATTGTTTTTTTGTTTCTTTCATTATTGTTATGGCACAATAGGCTGAAGGCTAAAGATGACATATATAATCGCCAAGAATTGTAGATAGGAAATTAATAAATTAGTACGATTATTTTTATATCAGAAATACGAGGCAATTCTTACACATCCTTGCATTTATTTTTAAATTCATAAACAACCTAATTTAATTTTAATTAAAAAAAATCTTACCTTATTAATGCCTAACAATACGATGATATGCACTAAATCCAAGGTCGCAAATTCAGAACGTTTACCAATTTATTAAATCAAACTACAATAGAGATACACGCACTCGTGTTCGCGACGGTAACATATCTAATTGAATAACATCACAATCACCACCAGACTGGAAATTTAAAAAAAACACAAACACAATCTCGTATGTTCATATATATATGTATATACTGTATAACATTCAAGCTATATCACCGACATTATCACACCACCCCGAGCATCCTTGATACATCGTAGAAAAACGACTGAAGGAAAAAAAGAAAACAAAAATATTGACGCAAATTTCTCAAACGAAACTCCTCCATTATCTATCTCGTTTAACGATATGTAGGATTTAATGTGGATATAATAATGGAGGCGAGATTACGTAATTTTTCGCCGGGCGTTACGGCACAATTTTCTCTGTCTTGCTTTTCTCTTGTTTGCTCTTTAAAAGGTATACTTTATTATTATTCCTATTGCACTTAAATGAAAATATCCTTGGAGGTTTTTTTTTTTTTCGCTCTGTATGAACTTACAATTTGGTCAATTAGCGTTACGGATATAATGGCCTGATGATAATGGATATTTCACCTATCGTGTTTCATTGAATCTAATGTATAAAATTTTTGTGTGAGAACTTATTATTATTATATTTTATTATCTGGACAGACGAGTCAAAATTCCCACTCAAATACTTCCAGCACAAATTCAATTCCGTTATGTCTTACATGCTGATGGACGATCAGTTCTTAATCTTAATTTCTAAAATCTTAATGATGATGAGCAGTGGCGATAGAACTATTTATCAGGTTCCACTTTTTAAGTGCCTTATGAAGTATATTCTTTTGTCCAGGAATTTCTTGAGCCTTGACTGGCCAATCTTTAACAAAGCAGTGGAAATTTCTCGATCGACTGTCTCACTCACAAAGGAAACATCAGCGCTGCAGTGTACCCCAATTGTAAACCGAGTAGAATTGCTACAATTTCGAACTAGCAGCGTTGATATTCCATTTGTACACTTTGTAAGTAATTTTATTTATTAAATGCTTTTATTTATTAAACTGCATAGCTAAGTAGAATAGATGGATAAACGTTTCCTATGTGAAGAAGGACAGCTTTCAAAGTAGATTTCGAAGCATCGAAATCCAAAAAAAAAATCGCTATGCACACGCAGAAATAAATATAGCGATTCTTCTGCGCGAATGCAAAAGTGCATTGGGACTGGTGGCCGCTAATTTGAACATCTAATTCGATAGCCGTCTGCGTTATTCAACTATTTACCTTATGTAAACAATTTGTAGCTACCTATTAACATTTAGTTTCTAGTTTTACATTTAAAAAACGAAAGAAAAACATTGCTGCACTGACTTTTATTACGTCCGCGTTTTTTCTAAATATCTCGATCAATATTAATTTGAGGTCATATGTGGTTTACTATTTCTCTATTCACAACTTATAGAATTTACTCTTCTAGAATTTGATAAAAAAAATACCATGTGCTATTTGAAAAAAAAAGTTGCTATTGCTAATTGCTATGACCTTTGTGTCTTTCTTTATAGTGACAACAGTAGGGTCATCGGATGAGTCCCTTCATACAGTGACCGGCAGAAAGTGCGCAGCATATGGGAAAATGGTTTACCTTTGAATATAGCAAAATTATGTTATTCCATCATATCTCGGCATGACTTGAAACCAGAATAGCACTCGCGATTTCTGCCGAAGCTCTCATCGTATACGAGGGAGAGTCAAAAATACATTTTCATTCATTCACTTTTGATAAAAAATTTCAGTTTACTGTTTATTCTGAATTACCCTGTATAAGAAACTGAGCACGCTCATACAATACGCAAATCTTACTCTCTGTAGACATCGTAACAGAAAACCATAAATAATACGTCGCAAAAGTCAGCTACAAAAATAATATAGCTCTTGAAAATAAAAATTCAAGAATGTGAAATAATTTTGCTGCACACCATATTTTACGTTTTCAGAAGGCGAAAAAATTTATTTAATTGAAAATGTGTGATTCATTTTAACTTAATCATCTTTAAAATTATAATATTTTTTCATAAAATTAGCAACACTTCTTTTTATTCAGGTTTTAATAATAAACGCTTGACGAGAAAGAGCGACAAAAATAAAAAAGTTAGTCTCGGCATAATCCTCGACAGATGTTTTTTCGTACTGCATGTGTTTGATTTAAAAAAACATGAACTGAATTCAATAAATGTCATTTAGACATTTAGTTTTGCTATTAAAATGGAAGCGGAAAGGTTATCGGTACAAGAAAAGGTAGAAATAGTTCTAATTCGCGGAGAAAATTACTATAGCTATCGCGAAACAGCAAATATTTTTAACAATAGACACAATAAAAATATTCACGATTCTACTGTATGCCGATTTCTGAACAAATTTAAACAGACTGGGTTCGGTGGAAAGTAAATACAAGCAACCCCATGAGAAAAGTGTAACTAATGAAGAAAATAGTTTAAATGTGTTATTATCAGTAAATGAAGTTCCTACTATGCCATTGTCTGAAAGAGAAGAAGTATTAGGTATTTCCGAAAAATCGATTAGAAGAATTCTTAAAAAAAACAAGTACTTACCATATAAACCAAAATTCACCCATACTCTTCAACAAAGAGATCTAGATGCTAGAATTGACTTTTGTTTTTGGTTCCAAGGCAAGAAGGAAGATAATCCCCATTTTGGAAGTCAAATATTATTTACTGACGAAGCAACCTTCACAAGCAACGGCGTAGTAAGTTCTCAAAATTGTAGGTGGTGGGCTAATCAAAATCCTAATTTTACAATTGAATGTAAAAGCCAATATTCATTTAAAACAAACGTTTGGTGTGGTATATTGAATACTCAAATAGTTGGACTATATTTTTTCCGGCAAAATTTAAATGCAGGTAGATATTTACAATTCTTGCAAAATGAATTTAGCGAGTTCCTAGATGATATGCCTTTAAATCTACGAGCGAATATGTATTTTCAACAACATGGTGCTTCGATCCATTCTACATTGCAAGTACGAGAATGGCTTAATCAACAATTTCCTCAAAAATGGATCGGACGGTTTTCAGAAAATCATTGGCCTACAAGATCGCCTGACATTACCCCAATGGATTTCTTTCTGGGGTTACTTAAAGAACCAAGTATACAAGCATCGACCATTTAGAAATCTGGACCATTTAAAAAATACGATTAGGCAGTGTGTCGTTCAAATTAATCCGGTTTTTCTAAGAAACGTAGCACAAGAATTTAACAACAGGACAATGAATTGTATAGAGAATGGGAGAGCTCACGTAGAAAAATAATGTACTTGTAAATAAATATTTTTGTTTACGATTTTGTTAATGTATTTTGAGTTTTATTTCCTACTATTATGTATCTTTACTATTATTATTATTAATACCTGAATAAAAAGAAGTGTTGCTAATTTTATGAAAAAATATTATAATTTTAAAGATGATTAAGTTAAAATGAATCACACAATTTCAGTTAAATAAATTTTTTTGCCTTCTGAAAACGTAAAATATGGTGTGCAGCAAAATTATTTCACATTCTTGAATTTTTATTTTCAAGAGCTATATTATTTTTGTAGCTGACTTTTGCGACGTATTATTTATGGTTTTCTGTTACGATGTCTACAGAGAGTAAGATTTGCGTATTGTATGAGCGCGCTCAATTTCTTATACAGGGTAATTCAGAATAAACAGTAAACTGAAATTTTTTATCAAAAGTGAATGAAACTCGATATTTTACTTTAATTTTTAAAACCAAAGAACTATTGGTTAATAAAGAAAAGTCTAATGTTAAAAATGGGGGTACTTTACTCTTAGCGTAATTTTGTATTTTTGACTCTCCCTCGTATACGATGAGAGTTTCGGCAGAAATCGCGAGTGCTATTTTGATTTCAAGTCATGCCGAGATATGATGCAATAATATAATTTTGCTATATTCAAAGGTAAACCATTTTCCCATATGCTGCGCACTTTCTGCCGGTCACTGTATAATTAAACTTTTGTCTAACACTTTTCTTCATAACACTAATTGTTTCGAAGATATTACAGTGTTACACTTTAAATGGGCCACCCTGTATACCAGCTCCATTTTTTATATACAGGGTTTCCACGGCCGAGTGGGACATAGGGAGAATACATATAAAATTGGTTTTCGGTGAATATTATCTCCCTAATACTACTTCATCCAAATTTAAGTGCCGAATATTATATCTGGGTTAACAATGAACATTTCCACAATCATAGTACAAAGAAAGTCATTTTAATAAAGCCAAAAAAATTCTTATTTTTAAACCTATTGTACGTGAATTCCTAATAAGGATTTTAACACGTAAGTTAGTGCAGACGGCCGTGGCACAGACGTTCACGCGACGCCTTAATAACGTAAGGCACAGATTGTTTTGGGGGTTCGAATCCGAGATATGAATTTTATTTTTTATTTTTTTTTAATCTTGATTAAGTTTTGTTGTTTATTTTGACAAATGATTCGTCGTTAGTAACAATTAAAAATCGAATAATATAATAGCACGTGATCATTTTTGTTATTGTAAAAATTATTCATTATTTACCTTAATTTTATAGTCTTCAAAATCTCTGATTTTTGTAGTGTTATTGAATTTGTAGCATTATTGTTGGAGATAAAAAATAAAAAATAAAACTAATCTGCCGGGATTCTAACCCTAAACAGTCCGTACATTTGCGTTATTAGGCCGTCGCGTGAACCATTACGCCACGGACGCTTGCACTAACTAACGAGTTACGAGGGAGCGTTTTTATATTCGCGGAATGGGGAATAAGGGGTGGAAATAAAAAAACCAAATTATTTTTCTTTTTCAATATATTCACCTGCAAGACGGATACATTTTTCACATCTTTCAATTAATTTATTTATACCCTCATAAAAAAATTATTTCTCTTTATCTGCAAAATACGTCGAAACTACCTGCTTGACTTCATCATCGGCAGTAAATTTTTTACCCCGCAGCTCTTTTTTCATTTTCGGAAACAGGTATTAATCACTCGGGGCCAGGTCTGGGCTGTAGGGTGGGTGATTCACAATTTCGAAGCCCACCTTATGCAGGGCAGCTAACGCAACGCGGCTCTTGTGAACGAGCGCGTTGTCGTGCAAAAGCAGCACACCTTTCGTCAATTTTCCCCCTCTTTTCTCTTTAATGGCTTCTTTTAGTCGCTCTAATATTGAAGCGTAATATTCTCCGGTTACAGAAACACCTTTATCTTTATAATCAATCAACAATATTTCTTCCGAGTCCCAAAATACCGTTGCCATGCGTTTCCCAGCTGATTGTGACACTTTAAATTTCTTGGGAGGTGCCGTGCCCTTTTTATGCCACTGCATGGAGTCTTGTTTGGACTCAGGTTCATAATGATGAACCCAAGTTTCGTCTCCAGTAACAATTCGACTCAATACACCATCCTTGTCTTCATTACAGAGGTCCAAAAATGCACGCAAACACTCTACGCGCTGTTGTTTTTGCGGCGGCGTGAGTATTCTCGGCATCCATCTTGCGCTGACCTTAGACATGCCGAGATGATCGTGTAGGATTTTAAAAATTGTTGTATCGGATACTCCAACCATTTCTGCGAGTTATTTCTTCTTTAGTCGAGCATCTTCGAGTACAATTTTTTCAACTTTTTGGATAAGTGGTGGTCACCTCAATGCTCCTGCCCGGCCTCGGGTCGTCTTCAAGGGATTCCCTTTCTTATTTAAATAAACTATGCCACTTGTACGCCATGCTTTTTCCTGGACAAGAGTCGCCGTAAACCAATGACATCTCATTCATTATGGTCGCGAACTGATTTTCCTTGCCTGGTAAGGAACTTTATAACGGCACGATATTCGATTTTTTCCATATTTCACTTTTCACTCCTGATTATGTTACTTGGTTGACGATAGCTCAAAGACTAACTGTCTAATAACAATGAAACTTCGTATTTATACTAATTATGAGTCGCTGCACAGGCCACGCCCCCAATGCGCCTAATCACCCCCCTACAACCCGCTCATTCCGCGAATATAAAAACGCTCCCTCGTAAAAGCCTTATTAGGATTTCACGAACAATAGATTTAAAAATAATATTTTTTTGGTTTTATTAAAATTTCTTTCTTTATAATATGCGGCCCTTAAATTTGAATGAAGTAGTATTAGGGAGATAATATTCACCGAAAACCGATTTTATATGTATTCTCCCTATGTCCCACTTGGCCGTGGAAACCCTGTACATAGATATTAAATATGTCGCGTTAAATAAATAAGTTTTTCTTATGTTTTAAATTCTTATCTATATCGTAGGATTAAAAGAAAAATATAACAGTTTTACGTTTGTTATAGTTTAGTTAAATATCATCTCTTTAACTCACTGCTTCAACTTTAAGCACTACTTTTTTATGTCATAGCAAATATTGTCCTGCTTTTAAATTAAAGATATTCAAATTTATTAATTTAGTCTTATTGTTACCAGTATACTTATGTACTAACGAACTGTAATGTAATAAATGTCTAACTACTACAATACGATAACATAATACAACTTTTGAAATTCTGATGTTATGACGAGTTTATCTTGTACTCGCCTCATCTAAAATGCATCATATCTCAATTAGCGTGGTACAAAACGTTCCATTTGCAGTACCAAACTCTACAAAATTACTACAATAGAATAGTATAGTTGGAACTTTAAAATTCTGACGAGGAAGGCGGTCATATCCCTCTTTCCCTTCCCCAACTAAAACTGATTATATCTCGGAAACCAGCGTGGTACAAAACATTTGGTACAAAACTAGTACAGTACGACAGCATACTTAAGATCGATTATATCTCTAATGAGGTACAAAATGTTTGGTGTGTGGTACAAAAGGGTTCAAAAGTAGTACAATACGACAGCATAAGTGAAATTTTGAAATTCCGACATGGGGAGGCTGGCATATCCCTGGTCCCCCCATCTAAAATCGAGTATATCTTCTAAACGGGCGAGGTACAAAATGTTTAATGTTTGGTACAAAACTGTACAAAATTTTAGTCCAAAAAGAATTTTAAAATTCGGTTATAGAGGGGGGAAGGGGCTAGCGACATGCAGCCCTATAGGTGTTGGTACTGGCTTCTGCATGAGGTAGTGGTCAGCGTGGAACAGAAAACACACTCGTGCAATCATTAGCACAACCCAGAAGAATTGGATCTTTTTATCAATGCTTCGAAATTGTGTTTGAAAGCTGTCCTTCTTCACATAGGAAATCTACCGGTTTCGGCCGTAAGTCATCTTCAGGATGTTCGAGTCAAACAACAAAACTTTAACAAGTTCTGTTAAATCCGAAATTAAACAGTAGACCATTTAATAAAATGATTACATTGCACCAGCCTCAGCAATCATCCAACAAATGAAACTGGGTCGTACAAATTTGATTGATTTAATAAACTTAAAGAAACTAGACTCAGTATCCTAATCGACGAATCCACGGACATTTCAACTAAAGAAAACCAGTTTTTGGGACCTGATCCAATTATTTTCCAACATAGACGATTCTTCAATAACGGCAAATCATTTGTTTTCTGAACTAGTAAATTCATTTAATAAGCATGGAATTCCTCCAGAAAATATAATTGGAACTTCTTGAGGGGCCAACCTATCGAATCCTGGTCTCACGCGTTCTTCTAACTCCTCTCTGGTCTTTGAAATGTTCCCCATATGTACAAGTCCAAAGAGATGTCCAAAGATCTCGCTGATCAATTCCAAGGACCCTACCGTCTATTTCATAAACATTAAAATTAAATTTTTGGTGCACTTTCGCTATGCATTGATGTGGAGATTTATCAAGTTGAGACCAGCAGTTGCTTCGAGTCCTCAATCTGTTTAAGTTTGCTTCTATATTTTAGCTTACGTCGTAAATGAGGTATCAGAACTAGTCGTCGATCAACGTGTTAAACACACCGGAATTGAATTTGTGTTCGAAGTTTCTGAGTGGGAATTTTCACTTCTCTATCAAGATAATTTCTTTTTAAGAAACCCTTTCTTTTAATTTATAAACCAGCTTGTTTTAGAAACATAATCGAATCAATCGAAATATTTAGTAACGTGTTCGTTAGTACCTGTTCTGTTTAATATTTCGACATTACACAAGCTCTATAATAGATATTTTAACAGGTTATCTCTGGTGATTCTTCTAAGAAAGCAGAAAAATTTATGTTGATTCCTGTTCTCCGTTATTTCTCATTTAATAACCGTCAAGTTTGACACGCTTATATCCTCGTAAACTTAAAAGCTATGCATATGAAGCATCGCAGACTGCGTGTACAAAATGCTTCAAAGTAAACGCGATCGGATAGGGGGACATGGGGAGCTTTTAGCGCGAATTGCACGTCGAAAATGATGTTGTTCTCACATTGTCTTCGGAATATAATTTTCGCAGTTTCGACGTCTATAAAGACAAACTTAACAGTATACTTTTAAATAAATCCCTCAACGAACGTCGTTTCTGCTTGATTTACGTCGCTCGGACGCGATAAAAGGTTTTCAACACTACATGAGGTAATAAAATCGTCGAGTAAAATGAAATTAATAAAATTGAACAATAAACGCAATCATATAACCGTACAAGTTATTTATTTGAATACATTTCTAGCTTTATAGTAATAGCTGAGTTATTATTATTGTTAGCAATAACCAGTATATTGTATAAATATATTGTATTGAGAGTCTTTAGATTTAGATTTAGATGCTGCTGCTGGGTTTTGCCCGCAGTCACAGCTCTCCATCCAGCCTGAGAGCTTTAATAAACTGTAACAGATGTGATGGTTTCAGAGAGGGTATTTCTTCCTCGTCTATAACGCCTTTGCCAAGATAGTTGGCGCGAATTTCTTCAATTGCTGTGCAGTTGGATATCAGGTGTTCCGGACTTTCATCTTCCGCCCCGCAGAACCTGCAGTCGCTATTCTGTTTCAGACCTATTCTCTTCATGTGCTCCCCGAGGTGACAAAGCCCTGTAAGGAAACCTGTGAGAATGCGTAATCCGTTCCTGTTTAGTTCTAGTATGGTTTTTGCTTTCTGCTTGTTGAAATTTCCAAGGAATACCTTGGAATGTCTCAGACCAGGAAAATTGTGCCAGAAGGAAGCTCTGACGTCCTCTTCCCTGTCTTTAAGTTCTTTCTTATAGGTGCTCATCCCTATTCCACAGAATGGTTCCGGTCCCGCAAACGATGTTGTGGCGGCCTCCTTTGCTAATAGATTCGCTTTCTCATTGCCACTGATTCCAGTGGCTTCAACTTTGTTTTCTTTGCCCAGGTTGTTTAGTTTATCCCGGCATTCCCAAACTAACTTGGAGCTGATGGTGTTAGAGCTCAGCGCCAATAAGGCTGCCTGACTGTCGGAGAAGATTGCAATATTCTGCTTCCGATAGTTCCTGTCAAGATTCACCTGAGCACATCTTCCAATCGCATTAATCTCTGCCTGGAAGACACTGGGGTATATTCCCATCGGCTCTGAGTATTTGATTCCTGGCACCAGTTCCTTTTTCAGTTTTGGACCCATCCGTATACCATTTGATGGTGTTTGCTTTTAGAGAGTAGGTGGAGGATTCTCCTTCCCACTCTCTCTTGTTGCTCAACTTCGTTGAAAAGTTCTTTTCGAATCTGTATTTCCTAACCATTTCATCGCTTGGCAGATCCGAAAGTGGGGAGAGTCGCGCCATGGATGACAAAGCTCCTTGGCATAAAGTCTCGCTCCCTCGCGTCCGTGCCCTGGCTAGTCGGTACACTGCCGCACGGGCCACTCCCTCCACTACTAGATGTAGAGGTGTGAGGTCTAGGATGACCTCTAGGGCAGCGGTTGGGCAGGTTCCCATTGCTCCGGTAATGCATACACATGCTAACCTTTGCAGCTTGCCAAGGATATTTTTGGTTGTGACGTGTGTGACCTTTTGGAACCAGGTTATTGCCCCGTATGTTACCATAGGTCTTACTATACTAGTATACAGCCATCGCAGTATATTTGGGTTAAATTCCGGCATATCATTAAAGCTCTTGTTGCTTTATTCACGGTCAGTTCGATATGCTTGTTCCACAGAAGTTTTTTGTCCACGGTTATTCCTAGATATTTGACTTCTGTTTTGCATTCGATTACTGCTGTATCTAGACGTATATCTTTCATTTTCAGTAGTTTCCTCCTCCTAGTGAAAGGTACGATTTGCTGAGTTAATGCTCAGCCCCACTGATCGACACCATTCGCTAGTAATTCTAAGGCTTGTTTGTATCAGGTCACAAAGAATTCCCTCAAATTTGCCTTTTGCTATTATAACAATGTCATCGGCATATCCTATGGAGTGTACGCCGAACGCAGTCAACCTGTTAAGCAGCTCATCCGCCACCAGGCTCCACATCAAAGGCGAGCACACGCCGCCTTCAGGTGTTCCACGGGTAGTTCTGATCTGATTGAGAGTCTTTCGATAAAGTTTCTTTTTTTATTATTTTTTTGGAATTCGGAAAAACTACTCTAGTTTCTAGTTTTGTTGTTATTCAATATAAACACACAGAGATTAATTTAGCAATTATGACAGTTGAATAAATCATCATCACTTGGCATGTGATCCTGGTGAGTTTTAGGGATGCAACCTTCATGAAAATATTTCTTGCAGGTTTCACACATGATTTCATCCGTCTTAATGTTTTGCTTACAAATAAAACATTTCTTCAGAAGTTTTTTTAACGTTGTTCCTTTCGTTTTATAACCTATATTTTCTAGCTTTCTGCGTTTTCTTGCTTCCTTTTCATTCTCCTGTTTATCCTTCAAAGCTTGCTTTTTTTTCTGAACATTTCTTGATATCGTACTGAAGTAATTGCAAACGGGAACCTCTCTACATTTCGTTTGCCTTTCCTTACTGGTGCTGAGGGAGAGGGGCCTAACAAATTGTCATTAATTATTATTTTATTATCATTTGCTGCAAAATATAAACTTTGTGTGGTTTCGTCAGTAGTAGAAGCTGAACCGACTCTGATATTTGCATTGGGAGAGCGGATAACAATATTCTGTATAATTTGAATTTTATTTTTGTTCCTTTTTCTTCTTTTTCTCTTCTTTATCAACAACAAACATACATAGAGAAAAGGAAGAATCGAAAGAGCGCAGGCATAAAGAGAAATTAGCAGCCTCGAAAGAATTAGACAAGAACTTTTAAAATGATAAACATTTACTTTTTCTAATTGTTGCCGATTGTTCCATTGTTATGCTTTGGAGTAGTTCTGATAGGTATTGTGGTACCATCAATACACCCAATTACATCTGGAAATCGAGATAAGTAGAATAAGAATATGTTTTCAGTTATCAGTATAAAAAGTTATAAAAGTTCTCTGCACTTTTGCTCATCTCTTCTTCAGCGTTTGGAAATTTTATAATAGTTTTTGCTACGAGAGAGCGTTTTTATATTCGCGGAATGAATGGGTTGTAGGGGGGTGATTAGGCGCATTGGTGGCGTCGCCTGTGCAGCGACTCATAATTAGTATAAATACGAAGTTTCATTGTTATTAGACAGTTAGTCTTTGAGCTATCGTCAACCAAGTAACATAATCAGGAGTGAAAAGTGAAATATGGAAAAAATCGCGTGTTCGCGTGCATTTTTGGACCTCTGTAATGAAGACAAGGATGGTGTATTGAGTCGAATTGTTACTGGAGACGAAACTTGGGTTCATCATTATGAACCTGAGTCCAAACAAGACTCCATGCAGTGGCATAAAAAGGACACAGCGCCTCCCAAGAAATTTAAAGTGTCACAATCAGCTGGGAAACTCATGGCAACGGTATTTTGGGACTCGGAAGGAATATTGTTGATTGATTATAAAGATAAAGGTGTTTCTATAACCGGAGAATATTACGCTTCAATATTAGAGCGACTAAAAGAAGCCATTAAAGAGAAAAGACGGGGAAAATTGACGAAAGGTGTGCTGCTTTTGCACGACAACGCGCCCGTCCACAAGAGCCGCGTTGCGTTAGCTGCCCAGCATAAGGTGGGCTTCGAAATTGTGAATCGCCCACCCTACAGCCTAGACCTGGCCCCGAGTGATTATTACCTGTTTCCGAAAATGAGAAAAGAGCTGCGGGGTAAAAAATTTACTGCCGATAATGAAGTCAAGGAGGCAGTTTCGGCGTATTTTGCAGATAAAGAGAAATCATTTTTTTATGAGGGTATAAATAAGTTAATTGAAAGATGTGAAAAATGTATCCGTCTTGCAGGTGAATATATTGATAAAGAAAAATAATTTGGTTTTTTTATTTCCATCCCTTATCCCCCATTCCGCGAATATAAAAACGCTCCCTCGTATTTCAAGCTAAAACTCAATTACTCTATCTATTACACGTTGTAAAGTGGTTTCTCCAATATTAAATCTTTCGGAAAAGTCTCTTAATACGCTTTTGTTAGTAGCAAATCTAAAGCACTACACTTTAAATAGTTTTATCTGTACAATTTGATAATATTAATTATCACAAAAGGATAAAATATGCACATCTGCTCCAAGTCTTGTACTACCGCCATGGTCTTCTTTTGAGGACGTAGAATATTGTACCGTCAACCGGGGTTATATCGGACGATATTTTCAATTATCTGCCTGTATTTCTTTTGTTATGCGAATTTAAAGCTAACTAATGTATTATATAGTGAGAAGTTAACCTAGAAAACACATTCACATAAATAAATCTTAGATAATTGCCACTGTTAGCGTAATTTTTTTTTACGTCTCGTCCGATATAACCCGAGGTTTGGGGTAATATTGAACTATTGAAATTTTATATCGAAACAGTACGTTTTGAGCCTGGTATTTGATATTGGTATGATTAGAAACGTCTATCGGGGCTTCGCAGGGCAGTGCGCTGTAGTAAAATCGGTACAATAGAAATAAACGTCTTTATTCACAAAACAAATGTGTAAACTTCAAAAAACGGAAAATAACATACTAAAAAGTTGAATATCTAGGTATTTTTTCATCCCTGAGTTCTATAATAGCAGACCCTCAAACACATGAACGCGATGGATTTTGGGCGCAGTTAAAATACCGCGGACTTGTTGACGTTTGATTTTACTCTTGTCTTCAACGTCAGGAAAAACAAAGGAATCTCTGTGTCCCTTATAGGGTCGAAGGCAACTAACACCAATATAATTTTTTGTAATATTTTCAATTCGCGCGACGAATTCTTTGGTCATTTCTTCATTGTACAAAAACTTTACAACAGCAAAGCAGCTTTCTTGTAATGTATCACAGTTGATTGGAAGTTCAACGTCCGGTACTTCCGAGGACGAATCATCGATTCTAATATCGCTTTCTGATAATATCACAGGGGTTGTAGTATCATTATTGGCATTTATTTGAGACGTAGATGTGTTTCCATTGGCACTATTATTATTGACATCATCTTGGTAAGTAGATGCAGTTGACGCACTACCATGGAATTCGTGCAGATCTTCAAGACCCACCGATTTGCCAGCAGGAACGTTAATCTTCGAACTACGCTTGGTTCTCCCCGTGGTTTGCTCCAAAGGAGAAACTATCGCGCTCATCACTTCTACAAACGACGCTCTCATTTCATATTGTGTGTCCCCTGCTGGTCGTTTCTGGATGCTTTTCAAAATTTGTTCTGGATCGAATGGGATTATGCTCGTTGCTCGGAAACCAGACACTATATTATTCGACATGCGATCCTTCGATTTTTCCAGAAGTTTCTTTAGCGAAGAAGGAAAGACGGATTTCGGTACGACCACTTTATGGGTCCGTTTCCAGTCGGCCAGAATTTCTCGCCACACCCGTTTGAGGGATCCAAACACTGCAACGTCCAGGGGCTGACACAAATGTGTCGAATTCTTCGGCAAAAATACAAACTGAATGTCGTTTTCTGCACAACTTTTGATAACGTGGCTGGAAAGATGGCTTGCCAGGTTGTCGCAAATAAGAACCTTCTTTCCCTCCTTTCGTCGCAGATAGGGAAGAGCGGTCTTGAAGTACCAGTCCTCAAAACACGGAGTGTCGGACCATCGACTTTGGGTTCTCTTATATTGCGAGTTTTCGGGACCACCTTGTATCCACTCTGGGAAGAGGTTTGTACTTTTGTACACAACGTATGGAGGTAAACAAGTGCCATCTCCAGCCGTAGCGAACATAACAGACGTCGACGTTTTGGAGTAATCCATTATCCTTCGTGCATGCTTTTCTCCACGAGGAATAAAAACTACTTTTTTACCGGGATCATCTGTTAGGTTTGTTTCATCCATATTAACAATATTTTCAGGTGGAACTGCCTGGAGTGTCTCGTTCAAGTGCTCAAAATATTATTTAATCGTATTTTCTGTGACCTCAGCTTTCACTCGTTTAATATTTTCACAATTACGAAGTGATAACTCCTTGTGTCATCCCATAAAGTGTTCAATCCAGTCTTCACCAGGTCTATTATTGTCGAAATATTGTATATTTACGCCCTTACGGTTTAAATAATGGCTCACAAAGTCCTTGATTCCCTGCTTCTCAAAAGGATACCCAAATTTTCCTGCGATAGTCATGGCATCTACTAACCAACGCTCCTCGGTCACAGACATAATCGGGGACCTCCCAAGTTTGTCAGAATGTTCACATCTGTAAACATCGTAAAGAGTGCTTTTTGGCACCCCATACATATCTGCTGCCTGCTTGAACGAATATTTGTCGTCTATCACTGCCAGCAATGCCTTTTCCATGCTTTCTTGAGAATAGTTGCGCCGATAAGGCGTTCCTAGCTTATGACGGTGTGTGCGAGGCATGTCCGATATTACCCCTGAAAAAACCACTTTCTGCTAATTTCGATTGTTTACGAAAAGGAAAGACGTAAAAGGAATTTTGAGGTTACGGGAGCCTTGATAAGACTGTAAACAAATATTAATCTCGCTGCACCATGTAGCTATCATACACAGGGTTCGCAGGCCAGAGGAGACTTTTTGGCTGTCTCAATTTTAGCGAAAAGAGTGGTTCTAAATATTATTTTTTTGTGAACTTACCTTGATCGTCCTAACGAGCGCGAAACGCATGTCAAATTGGTAGGTTATCTGTCCATCTAGGGGTATTTTTGTTTAATGAACCAACTGTCACCCAACAGGTGTAGCGCGCGCAGATTGAAATCTTACCATATCGTCCGATATACCCCTTCGATCCGATATAACCCCGGTTGACGGTACTGATTTTTTAAACTTATTTAATAATAACTTGTAAATTGTAGATTAACATAATATAATTATTACATCTGTCACACACAATTTTATCTTTTTTTAAAGGCTTGCTTTTAAATATTATTTTCATAGCTTCTTCATTTTCGCTTGAGGATGAAGAACTGTCCTCTAATAACTCATTCACAATCATCAGGAAGACACTATTATTAAACACCATATTTGAACTTGACGAAACTGACTATCAAGATGAGTGCAATAAATCTTCAACTTAGTGCAAACTTTTTCAGTGCCAGTTGGCAGTGGAATGCAAAATTTTAAAACAACAGTGTCTGAATATTGCCGGTGGTACACAACATTCGCACTGGTTTCTTAAAATTGCGACCAGTAGAAAACGCTATTAACGACTTTCAACTTTTCTACATGTAGGTTTATTCACTAGTAACAATTTTTCTCTAGATAAAATCTTAAAGCAATCTTAAGCTCTTCCTGGTTTTAGTTTTAATATTTGAAGTTTTCTTTGGTTTGTCCAATAACACACTGACACTTCAGAGCCTAAGATAGAGAGAGAAAGAAAAGAATAAAAAACAAACATAATAATTGATAGCCAGGCTGCTATCAAGGCAGTTTTGAATCCTCTACCAAGTCAAAACTGGTTAAAGATTGTAAACAACACCTCAATACATTGGCACAAGACAACGAGATGTCTTTGATTTGGACGCCTGGACATGAGAATATTAGAAGCAGTATAATAGCCACATTATAGGACCAGAGCCCATAGGTGGAATCACCAAGGATTCTACTAGAAGAGAGATTTGATCTTGGTTTGACAAAGAAAGTCTAAAGAAATGGAAGTTGACTAAAGCCTAGTAAGGGACGGGGACGCTAAAGTTCTCCGAAAACCTAATTAGACGCAATCAAAAACAAGTTAAGACCATTTTATTGGGCTTTTTTTTTTCGAGCTCTGACATCATTTTTGATGACCTCCTGAATCCGAATGAAAAACCAGTACTAGTCTGCCAACATGCTCGCATTGCACTTCCCTAAAAATCTCTTCTCAAACTTTGCGATGTCGTGATGGAATCGTTCCCCATGTTCATCCGAAACTGCTCCTAGATTTTCAGGGAAGAAGTCCAGGTGTGAGTGAAGGAAATGCAGTTTAAGGAACATATTACACCCCATGTCCTTGTACGTTGACAGCAATTCCTCGACATGATCGACATAATCAAAGTTCTTACACACTCCTTGATTTTAGCTTCATTCAGACGAACAAATTTTGTTAGCAAAAACTGATATGCATCACCTGTCTTGTCCATTGCTTTCACAAAATGTTTTATCAATCCGAGATGTCCAGAGGATCGTGAGCGACATTTTTCTGACCGGGAATAAATCTTTCCCGCAGAGACCAATTCCGTACGATGTAATGCTTGTCTCGGGCTCGGCTGTCCCATTTTACGTCCAATTATAATCATGATAACTGATTTTATCAAGGATTCGGCTGATATTGTCGTACGTCTCCTTCGTATCCACAGAGTATGCGTGTGAGGAATTGAAGGTACTACTACTGAAGCAGAAACATTTCGGAAAGGATCTACTGGAGCCTTCGAGGGTACTCAAGCTTTTAATGAGCAAATTATTGGACTTTATAGAGGACTTTTCAACTGGAAATGAAAGTTTTAATAGGAATGGACTACAGGTGTCCAACTCAATCGAATAGATAGATAGATAAATCGAGAGCCAGGCAGTTGGATTTTGTTGCACAACAATGCACCATCGCACAAAGCAACTTCTTTTTAAAATAAACTTTTATCCCAATCTACAATATAACCCAAGATGCACCAGAAGGTTGTTTCTTTTTCGAAATACACTCTTTTCATTTCTTTCTTCATCTATTTTATTTTCGTGGCTAATACATGTAGATAATATATCCATTTTATTATAATAATTAATTTTTTTTTTTTTGATCAGTAAGGATATTACTAACGGCAGCTTAAAACAACGCCACGCAAATATTTAACGAGTAAATTTGTCGGGAGATTCGAAATCCATTCCAGACTAACAAAGCTGCGTCGTAATCGTTAGACACTACGCCAGTAACTTTCTCGGAATTCACTTGAGGAAGTATAAATATGCTTAAATCTAATATTGGTATAAAACAAGGTCGATAAAGAGATAATAAATTAGTTAAAATTTCGAATAATTTTTTTATTTTTTTTACAGGTTAGAACTTTTGACAGGACAAGTTAACCGACGCTGGTTAGAACCGGAAAGTCCCAGAAACTAACGTTTTAAATATAGACAGATTCGCACTGTGTTAATTCGTTTATAGATGTAATCGATGTTCACTTCTCAATAAGGTAATACTCTCCGATCCATTATACTCTATTAGAGTACCTACTTGTTTAATTTAAAGTTTTCTGTTTGGAGTTATTGACGGTTAGCATTATAATATTATTAGTAAGTCTGACTTGAATGCATTATGTACTTACGGTTTATATAACTCTGTACTTACTCCTAGAACTACACTACTGAGATTAATAATTAAGCGGCTTATGCTACTATACATATACAAGTTTAATCCCATGACAATTTTCTGCCGGTCATTTTACGTCTTTAAATTAGAATTTATCGTTGGCTAACGAAGGAAATGAGATGGGATATGTTTAAATTTATAGGAACATATGAGAAAACGGTTGGTATAAGATGTCCCTAGGTAAATATCGCGTGTCAAAAGGTCCCTTGCGAGGCTGATTAAATTAAATTTTAAATTAAGTTGCTATCTGATCATTTTATCTCCTTAAGAGAGACTGCATGTACTAGTACAGTGAGCTTCAAAGGTAGAGGAGAAGGTGGTAATATGGAACCTGCTTATTATATGGAACCCTAGCTTATTTTGGAACTATCGGTGACATCTGTATGTATATATATATATTATCAAATCCCCATTTACCTTATGGTGTGGGGTATATATTACATTTACCCTGTACTTTGTGTATTCACATTGTGTTACGTGCTAGACTATTTATATACAAATTCCGTCCATTTCTTTTTGTCTTTCGCCAATGCTTTTGCTTCCAACCACGTTTTTCCTTTCCTCTGTATTATCTCTGCAAGAACTCCATCCCATGTTTTCCTTGGCCTTCCTCTTTTCTTTTCTACATTGTGCTTTGGACATCCACACTTGCTTAACTGGTCGCGTATCGTTCAGTCTTTGTAAGTGTCCCCACCAACTTAATTGCCTTTTTCTCAATGAAGTCAAGTATTGGTTCCGTGTCCAAGTCCTCTCTTATATGTATTCCGTAGTTTGTCTTTTTTGGTAACCCCTTCACCCTTCTAAGATATTTCATTTCTTGCTGCCTGTAATTTACTTTTTGGCTTCTGGTCAGCACCCATGATTCACATCCAAAAGTCAGATTGGTCGATAAATAGTTGCGAATAATGTTCATTTCTGTTTTCTTTGGATATCTTTTTTTATTTATAAATGCTGTATTCATCGTGTAATACAATTTTTAGAGCTTTATGTATCCTATTATTTATTTCGGTGTCATGTTTACCGTGTTCGTCTATATCTACTTCAAGATATCTAAAGCTTTTCACTTGTTCGATTGTTTCTCCATCGAGTTGAATGTTTATCATTTTGTTCGACTCTCCAATTACCATCACTTTAGTTTTCTGCTTATTTATTTTCATTCCATTCCCGTGTAACTTCGTTCCATATTTGCAGATTTCCTTGTAAATTTCTTTCATTTTCGCCATAATCACAACATCGTCCGCGAAGGCTCCTTCCGAAATGCTCCACCTCGTAGATGTTTATATCCCACGTGTAGTTTTTTCACTTTCGCTGTACATTTTTTCATAATTTCGTCTATAAACACCGCAAACAACAGTGGACTTAGTCCTCCACCTTGTCGTAATCCTTCTCGAGTTGAGAACGCATCTTGATCTTCTATTTTTGTACACCACACAACTCTTATTATTTTTGTAGATGTTCTTAATTATTCTAATTATCTTATTATCAATTTTTCTTTTCCTCTAATATTTTCCACAGTTTATCTCTTGGTACACTATCGAAGGCTTTTTCTAAGTCTATAAATCCTAGGTATACGTCTTTTCCCTGTTGCAGTGACTTCTCAGCTATTTGTTTCACAGTGAAGATGTGGTCCTGTATGCTGGGGGCCTTTTCTAAACCCACTCTGCGATTCTTCAAGAGTTTTATCTATCGTCAAATTCTTATTTTTCTATCTACCGCTTGTTCATATATTTTCAAGGCTGTGCTTAATAAAGTTATTCCTCTATAATTATTACAGTCGTGCCTATCTCCATGCTTATATACCGGTACTATTAAAGCAGTGTTCCAGTCCTCGGGTATTTGCTCTTCATTCCATACTGCGTTACAAATTTCCAGCAGCACTGTCATGCCAATTTCGTTTAGGTTTTTAAACATTTCTGTAGTTAGTTTGTCCGTTCCTGGTGCTTTGCCGTTTTTCAGTTCTGTTATTATTTGTTTTAGTTCCATCATCGTTATATGTTGTTCCTCATTTTTCTGCCTATCTTTTTCCCCCATTTCTGTTTCTTATATACATTTGTTTCCCTCCCAGCAGCTCCTGGAAATATTCCTTCCATCTATTTGTTATTTTCTGTTTTCATCCTCTATGACTATTCCATTTTTGTCTTTTATGTAGCTAATTTTCTCTTGGTTTTCCTGTCTTAAGGTTTTTTAGATTTTGTAAAATAGTTTTTGGTTCGCTTTGCTATTTGTTTCATTTTTATTTCCGAATTCTTCCCATTTATTTCTTTTGATACCGCTACCAGTTCTTTTACCATTTTTTCTTTTTCTTTGTAAAGTTCGTAATTTCTGTCACTCCTATTACTTATATAGTTTGTCCATGCTTTTTTCTTTAATTTGACTTCTTTCTTTATTTCTTCTGTCCACCAGGCCGTTTGCTTTTTCTTATTTGTTTTCTTGCTGTTACCGCATACCTCAGTTGCTGCTTCCAGGAGTGTTGTTTTGAAGTAGTTCCACATTTCTTCTATACTTTTGTTTCTCACCCTTCCTATATAATTTTCAAACTTTTCGGCTAGCACCTTTTTATACCTTCTCTGCTATTTCTTTATTTTGTAGCTTGTATGATTTGATGGATTCATATTCCTTTATTTGTTTTATTTTGTCTCTGTTAATTTTTCCAGTATTCTCGATTTTTCTCTAATTTTTGTAATTACTAGGAAATGGTCGCTACCAATTTCTGGTCAACGTCTAACCCTTGTATCTAATATTTCCTTTGTTATTCCTTTCTACCAGTACGTAATCTATTATCGATCTTTCATTTCTGCTTTTTTACCTCTCTTTGTGTATTTATGGATCTCCTTATGTGCAAAGAATGTATTAGTAACTATTAAGTTTTGCATCATACAGAAGTCCAACATTCTTTCTCCATTATTATTTCTAGTATTTTCACCATGTTTTCCTATTACTGTGTCATGTATATTGTCTTTTCTTCCTATTCTGCTGTTAAAGTCACCTAGTATGATTAATTTTCCTTTTGATCCTTTCCGTAATCATGGTTAACTCTGCCCAGAATCTTTCTTTATTGCTTACTTTATCATCTTCGTTTGGGCCGTATATAACTATTATTGTCTTTCTGTTGTTATGCTTATCTTCTAGTTCTGTACATACATCTGTATGTACTAATTAAAACTAGGCTAAGAGTCACTTACAGATGCCGTAAAACGTTTACAGTATCTTCCGTGTCGCTAATTTCGCGCCAATTTGTCATTGTGTTGATCGTCGTTTTTTAAAAGTTTTATTGGTGAACAATTTGTTCCAGAATTCTGGTCCATCCAAATGTAAGTAAATTCTGAGTATTTTAGTAGATCAGTGTAGGGGTTTGGTTATATTGTTTTGGCAATAA